>JAKUCM010004073.1:0-37651 GCA_023374145.1 Lepidium sativum
AAAAGACAAGAAGTTGCATGTAATCTACTATGCTAGTCGAAAACTTGATGATGCTCAACGGAAGTATGCAACTACAGAAAAAGAACTTTTGGCTATCGTTTTTGCCTTTGAGAAGTTCAGATCTTATCTTGTCGGTTCTAAGGTTATTGTACACACTGATCATGCTGCTCTTATGTATCTCCTTTCCAAGAGAGATGCTAAGCCTAGGCTGCTTCGTTGGGTTCTTTTGCTGCAATAGTTTGATCTTGAGATCGAAGACAAAAAAGGCGTAGATAATGGAGTTGCAGACCACCTTTCGCGATTACGAATTGACAATTCCGTTCCCCTTAGTTACAACTTACGGGAATAGTAAGTTTATCGTATACAATATGCCCTTAAAGCTCGTCAGTTGCCTACTGATCCTCCTCGTGTTCCAAGCACTCCATGGTTTGCCGATTTTGCCAACTATCTCGCTGCAGATGTTAACCCTCCTGAGTTTTATTGTTACAAGAAGAAGAAGTTTCTAAGGGATGTCAGACAATACTACTGGGATGCTCCATATTTATACAAACAATGCTCTGATGATATTTTCAGAAGATGTGTTTCTGAAAATGAGATTCCCGGTATATTGTTTCATTGTCATGGTTCTTCATATGCAGGTCACTTTGCTACCTTCAAGACTGACGCAAAAGTTCTTCAATCATGTATCTGGTGGCCTACGATGTTTCATGACACATACACCTTTGTTTCATCATGTGACTCTTGTCAGCGACAAGGTAACATAAGTAGAAGAAATGAGATGTCACAAAACTTCATTCTCGAGGTTGAGGTGTTTGATGTTTGGAGAATCGATTTCATGGGACCTTTCCCTGTCACTTTTGGGAACTAATACATACTTGTTGCTGTATATTATGTATCTAATTGGGTTGAAGCAATAGCTAGTCCAATAAATGAAGCCAAAGTGGTTATGAAGATGTTCAAGCATATCATATTTACGAGGTGTGGTGTTCCGAGGATTGTGATTAGTGATGGTGGTTCTCATTTCATTAACCAAACGTTTAACAATCTGCCAAAGAAGTACGGAGTTCACCACAAGGTTGCTACACCATATCACCCTCATACAAGTGGTCAGGTAGAAGTTTTTAATCGGGAGATCAAGAGCATTCTGCAGAAAAGTGTTGATGCAACAAAGAAAGATTGGTCTACTAAGTTGGATGATGCTCTTTGGGCTTACATAACCGCTTTCA
This sequence comes from Lepidium sativum, assembly GCA_023374145.1. Classification (NCBI taxonomy): domain Eukaryota; kingdom Viridiplantae; phylum Streptophyta; class Magnoliopsida; order Brassicales; family Brassicaceae; genus Lepidium; species Lepidium sativum. Next base: position 1,227 of record JAKUCM010004073.1, read on the forward strand.
AGACACCATTAGGAACAACTTCGTTCCATCTGCTATATGGTAAATCATGTCACCTTCCAGTCGAGCTCGAATACAAGGCTAATTGGGCTATCAAGCATCTCAACTATGACATCAAATCTGTCTCGGAGAGACGGTCAGTGCAGCTACATGAACTTGAAGAGATCAGACACTTGGCTTATGACAACTCGAGAATTTACAAAGAACGAACAAAGGCTGCACATGATACAAGTATCCTTAACAAAAATTTTGCTCCTAATGATAAAGTTCTTTTGTTTAACTCTCGTTTAAAACTCTTTCCTGGAAAGCTTAGGTCAAGGTGGTCCGATCCTTTCACTATCAAGGAAGTAAGAACGTATGGAGTAGTGGTTCTACTCAACGAAAAGGGAGAATAATTTGTAGTTAATGGACAGTGCCTTAAACCATATTTTGGTGCTCCCGACAAATTCAATGAAGATTTTACCTCCTTGACTGATATATATCCTCCATAGCATCTCCTTTAGTCAAGCTATTGACTTTAAACAGGCACTGGGTGGGAGGCAACCCACCAATAGATTAGTTTTTACTTTATATTTCGCTAGTTTCAAGTCAAAGTTGTCTTTTATTTTCAGGAAACGTGATATGAGAGCACTGCCCGATCAATCCACACCAAGACCGATCATGCAACAGGGGATGACGAAAGCCGCACGACCCGCTGATTGACAAAAGTTTTCAGCTCGATCGATCTGCAACCCCTTTGTGTTAGCGCTCGATCTGTGGATCGACCGTATCATGCTGCCTGATCGATCATCACCTATCATTTGTTTGTGCAGGATCTGTCGATCGATTTAAGCTCGTTCCATCCCTTGATCTCCATGGATCGATCGATCTACGGATGCTCGATCGATCGATACCTCCAGGTGGGTTTTCTAAATCCCAAAGCAACTTTCAATTACTTCATTTGATTACTTTCATTCTTCCTCTCACTAATATTCACACCGGGACGGTGTGAAGTAAGTCTGGGGGAGAACCTTTCATAAGGGTTTAAGCTACCATTTGTCTGATTTCTGATGAGCATTGTTGACTATTAGAAAACCAAGAGACTCATTAGCTGTTCTTGTTTTCACCACTTCCTCTCGATTGTTTCGAAAATCTGGTATCAACTTTAAAACGCAACCTGATTTAATTTTCTTTTCTAGAGAGTTGGTATACATTAGATCGGATTATCAGTCTCAGTTTTGAGAGCCTTTCCCAAAGTTCGGTTTCTATTTCTCAAAGTTTCGTGCACTTTAAGTTACAACAATCGAAGTAAGCATAGGGTAAAAGTTTCTAAATGACGTTGCTTGTTTTTAAGGTGAACTGGACGGTTCCGAATATACATCCAAGGACGTAATCCTCTTTTACCTTACTAACTTGCTTACTGAGAGAAACTCCAATGAAGCTACTCGTGTTATAGACCTTTGTCGTGTTTAGAGTCCTTTCAGGTACAAAACGCAAGGATACTTTGAGTCCACATGCTAAGCAAGATTGGAGCTTAACTTTGGATTTTTCCACTAAGAGATAAATGATCGATCGATCAACACCAAGATCGATCGATCATAACTTTCGAAAGAGAAAACTACGCTCGATCCATTGATCGACTGCTCATGCCTGACATGATCAACCTCCATCCATCTATATCGTGCGCACGATCCACTACACGACCGACCGACCGATCCACTTTGCACGATTTGGAAGCTTCACGATCGAATGAAGACACATTGATCGATCGAGCAGTTGAATGATCGATCGATAAATGACCTGGCGAAGTGAAAACCAGATTTCCTTATTTTTTGTGCCAGTTCGATTTACTCTATATATTAGGTGAAAAACACGTTTTTAGTATAGTTTTTTTGGAGACGAAAAAGACAGAGACTTCTATTGTAACCTAGAGGAGAAAAATTTGGATCTCTACACCATTGGAGAAGAATTCCTAAACCTCTATTCTATCTATTTTTAGTTTTCAATGAAATTCTTTACAATTGCTTGCTCGTTCTGTATTTCCATGTCTGTTTTAGGATATTCTAAAGATCTCAAGGGACATAAGGGTGAGGAACAAATAAGTTTTAAATATGAAATCTCAGCCTAGAAACATGGTTAATGCTCAGATTAGAGTAGCTAACTAATCTATGATCTTAGGTCACTTATTATCCCAGAAGTTTAATAAGAATCAGAACCTTTCTAGGTGAGCAACTCTTTCACTACCAACGAGAGTTGATGCTAGGTCGGGTTGTGGACACTTAAGAACTGTTAATACTGCATAATTATAATTCTAGAACCAACGAGAGTTAGGATCTCTAGAATCTAAGTGTAGTGATTATCGTTGCGAGAGTGGGTTAGTCAATTATTATTTCTTCGTCGAGAACGGAATTGAACTTTCCTGAATAGATTCCTCATCCTAACATTGGTTTCCTTATGAATTCCCTAAGCTTGATGTTTTCTAAATTTGTTTACATTAAATTTCTTAGTTATAGTCGATTCCAATCAAAACACCGATCGACTTAGCTCTAGTCAAATAATTCAATCGTTACTGTGATAATTGGTCTTCGTGGATTCGGTCCCTAAATACTATTTCGTTTACTGGGCACTTGCAGTAGGATATAGGGTTAGAACTCGTGTTATCAAGTACCTACAATAGAATTTACCGTAAATTAAAAATTGCATCGTACTACTACATAATGTTTTTCGTATATACTACATACTTTCTAAACAACCTATACATGTTCTAAACATCCTATATCATTTGTTACTTAAAAAAAATTGTAGAGAGAAGGGAGAGAGAAATACCTTAGAGAGAGAAGGAGGATTGTTTAATGATGGAATGAAGTTGCAAAATTTGTGCTATATATATAGGAATTACGGGGCGTTGTAAAAACGTTGGGAAATAAAAATTCGTCGTAAAAGAGTTATAAATTTAGGGTCTAATTTACAACGTAACGCTTGTAAAGAAGTTGCTAAGTGTGGGTACGTATCGTAACGGTACATTATATGTAATAGTAATTGAGAAACGTCGTAAAAACGTTGTAAGATCAAAACGTCGTAAATACGTTGGCAATTAACAACGTCCTTATGACGTTCTCAGCTGCCAACGTTTTAACGACGTCTTGGCCAACGTTTTTACGACGTTTTGAGCTTACAACGCTGTAAAGACGTATTCTTGCCAATGAGTTTACGAATTTTTGCGCTTACGATATTGTAAAAAGTTGTAAGTTCTAAACGTCGTAAAGACGTTGCTAATTGCCAACGTCTTTACGACGTTTTTAGCCTACAACGTCTTTATGACGTTTCTTTTTTCTTTCTTTTTTTCAAAGTGTTCTTCGGTTTATGTATATCTTTCTATGTTTGAACGACTATTTATATGTTTTCGTGTTATCAAACATAAGTAATCTATTAAATTCAAGTGATTAAAAAACTTTGATTGATATAACGTATATTGTTGAAGATACATGAAAATGGTAACGTAGATTGTTCGTACATGTTAAACCTTAGTATCAATCAGATTCTTCATCATTAAAACCATTTCCACTACTCATATTATCAATTTCCTCAGACTCGTCGCGTTTCTCGTCATCAACATCTTCTACAGTGAGATCTTCGTATTCTGGGTTTTTCGGATTAATAAGCACCACTAGCTTTGTAGGTTGATCAGACACTTGTATAGATGTACATGATTCTTTTTTTTGCAACGGTAAATCTTCACCTCCAATAATTTGCCCATGGGGAGTGATCTTCATTGTAGCTAACCAATTGATTACAGACTCTTTGATCCTAGGATATGGAATGAAGTTAACTTGTTCTGGTTGCGATGTTAAGATGAAATGCTCAAATTTGTTGTATCTTCTCCTCCCGTTTACATCCACAACTCCAAATTTGCTTTAACGAACACCTCTATTATTTACGAGATCAAACCAGTCACATTTGAATAGCACGCATTTCTGATAACAGGATTTTTTAATGTTTTTCAAATCCTATTATACTAATGTCGATGTAGTACAATAGGTGTCAATCCAAGTGGGAGTGTAACTAGCAATTAAAATGTGATAGACTACTCTAATTCAAGCCATGTTAATTCAGTGGTTTGTTATCTATCGACCTAAGTGAGCAATTTAAACAACGGGAACCGAAAGCAAAAGTGAAAAGTAAACAGCGGAACAAAGTTCAGTAAAAGCACACAGCGTGACAAGTGCAGTAAAGAACAAATAGCGTAACAAAGTGCAGTAAAGAACAAATAGTGTAACAAAGTGCAGTAAAGAACAAATAGTGTAACAAAGTGCAGTAAAGAGCAATGTCAAGTGTAAACAATGAATAAGAGAAAGGGCTTCTTAAGGGGCGGAGATCACGGATCAGCGTTTCACTTAAAGTCACTAAATCGCTTAACAAACTCACACAGAGCAGATCTCTAGGCAATAAACTCATAACTACTGAGTCCACTCTCGTGGTAAACACCCTTAGCGGAGCTATCAACAGACCTTATCATCATAAGCGTTTAACAACCTAGCTAGCATGAAACAACAGTTTAAACGAGCCTAATAAACACCTTAGACAACTAATCCCTTAGGCTAAGAATGTAGATCTTTGAAACGGTTAAATCAGACGGTTCAACGCATCCGTCAGGAGTTAAACGTATAAAATCATGTTTCAATTGATCAGAAAGGAACAAGCATTAACAACACCGAAACAAAAGGGATGATATTATTCTACTCTTAAGTGACTTAGATGACTTTAAGGTCCACGCTGATCTCGTCCGTTCCGTCAGGAACCCTAAATTAACTATTAAGACTTCATAGGTAAAACAATCAAGATAACATTAAAGGTGGAAGACATAATAAAATTCAGAAATAGAACTGAGAGTAAAAACAAACTGAAACTAAATTCAAAAGATCATAAAACTAAAGTGGAGTTATTGTTCTGGGATTACAACAATGAAAAACTCGGAGGGTTCTGAAAACAGTGTTCAAGCGTGTTTTTCTTTGTAACCTTACGGGGGTATTTATACTCGTTCCCCCGTTTTACCTAAAAAGTAAAAAAGGAAAAGTTAAGAAAGATAGTTGACTCGACTTCGTGGGCCGAGTCGAGTCATTGGACCGTCTTAGGCGTAGTTGGCTTGGCCCGTCAGGAGTAAAGTTGACTTGGCACGTCAAAGGTAAAGTTGACTTGGCACGTTAAAGATGAAGTTGACTTGGCACGTCAAAGGTGAAGTCCCACTGGGGAAGTTACCGCTGAGTGACGGTCCGAGTCCCACTGGGGTAGTTACCGCTTAGTGACGGTCCGAGTCCCACTGGGGTAGTTACTGCTGAGTGACGGTCCGAGTCCCATTTCCTGAAAATAACCCCAAATGCAATGCATATGCTATGCAAATGTAACATGCGCGTAATACCTATATGTGACGCGAATAAGATGTAAATGCAACATATATGTATGAAAAGTGAACTAGAAATGGTTCCTAAAATATGTTAAAATGCGTGTATATCAATTTCAACCACATTAATCCCACAAATTTCACTTCGATAATCTCTTGCAAAACCCCATAGAAATCGGTTTCACCCTTCACACGTACTCCACAATTGGTTGTTGCACGCCTTACACTGTACTCAACGGTATGAAATGTATATTCTCTGGTGAAATACATAGGTGCTGTTGTTATCTTAGCAATAAGACCATGGATCAAATCATGAAACCATGGTGGGTAGAATGGATCATAGTCAACCTGTATACACAGTTAAAAATTAATTATAACATAATTAGAATTCTTGTATTTATACAATATACTCTTACTTGGCCCTTCAACCAGAGTGCAAAGTGCATATCTTTCCGCTTGAGTACTTCTGCATCTGAAATTTCTTCAATAGTTTCTTTTACCTAACTAACAAATAAACTATACATGTACAGAAATATGTTAATTTAATTACTAATACTAGACACATAGCATTAAATATATACAAGTCATATACATATATATATATATACCTTTCAAACGGAAGCACTTCAGTATAATTCAGAAGTATATACGTGTGTGACGTGTGGCGGTCTTTGGGACTACTCCACCAAACTTCTGTTAATTTGCTACTGAGACGCCCAATTGGGGAAATGATATCGGGAACTCTCTCTACGGCATAAGTTGGGCCAACACCACCATCATCATATCTCCTAGGTGCTCTTATTCGTGTGTGAACGGAGGGTGCAAAGTAGTACAATGTGAATGCGACGTTTCTTCTGTCAGACTATCAACAACGATTGACCCTTCGACTTTTGACAGATTCTTTGCTTTGCCCTTAAGAGTTTTCATAAAACGTTCAAATGGGTACATCCATCGAAAATGAACAGGTCCAGCCAGTAGTGCTTCGTGAGGAAGGTGCACTAGGAGATGTTCCATAACATCGAAGAACGAAGGAGGAAAAATCTTCTCTAAGTTGCACAATAAGAGCGGTATATTTGTTGAAAATTGTTCCAAACCTTCTACTGTGATTGTTCGTGCACTCAAATCTCTAAAAAAAAGCTCCAATACCTAAAATATATAGCGCACATTATATAAGTTATATATATATATATAGGTTTATATCCATTACTAAATTATGTTAACCAAATACCTGCAAGTGCTTCGTGTACATTTTTCGGAAGTAACTCGGCCAAAGCAAAGGGTAGTAGTCGTTGCATGAACACATGACAATCATGACTTTTCATCCCTGTAAACTTTTGCCCTTGCTCAACACATCTTGAGAGATTCAAAACATAACCATCAGGAAACTTCACCTCTGATGGCACCCAATTGAATAACGCCGTTTTCACCTCCGATGACAACCTAAATATAGGAACTGGAATTTTTTCGTCGCTTTTGATATGCAACTCACTTCTAGAACAAATAGCTGGTAAGTCTAAACGTGAATTTATGTTATCCTTAGTCCTACCGGCCACGTTCAGAATCGTATACATGATATTCTAAAAAAAATCTTCTCGATGTGCATCACATCCAAATTGTGTCGAATCAACAAATCTTTCCAATATGTCAGCTCCCAAAATATACTCTTCTGATGCCAATTATAATGTCGTCCATAATAGTCCGACATATTATTGTGCCAATTACCTCCTCGAGGAATAGTTGCTAAAGCACCGTAATAATCCATGTTTGCTTCAATTTCCTCTCCTGATAGATACAGTGGTGGGGGATCTTTTACCTTAACTTTACTCCTGAATGGAGTCGTGTTTCATCGGTACGGATGATTAATTGGAAGAAATCGACAATGACAACCAAACCAAGATGTCTTCCTCCCATGATTCAGTTGAAATGCATCTGTCCTCCTAAGGTAATACGGACAAGCCAATCTCCCATGTTTTGTCCAACCTGATAACATTCTGTAGGCAGGGAAGTCACTTATCGTCCACATAAGCACCGCCTTCATCGTAAATTTTTTGTGTGCAGAACAATCATATGCTCAAACCCCGTGCGTCCATAACTGTTTCAGCTCATGAATGAGAGGTTGCAAGAACATGTCAAGAGACCCTTTCGGATGATTAGGACCAGAAACTAGTATACTTAGGAATAAAAATTATTTTTCCATGCACATCCCCGGAGGAAGGTTATAAGGCGTAAGGATTACTGGCCACAAAGAATATTGCTACCAGACATTCCAAACGGACTAAAACCATCGGTGCATAGAGCAAGATAAACATTCCTAATATTCCTAGCAAAATTTTTTGTGTACCGTATTGAAATGTTTACACGCCTTTGCATCTGAAGAATGATTAATCTCTCCATCCGTCTGTGAATGTTCTGCATGCCATCTCATCGCAGCTGATGTCCTTTCCGACTGATATAACATCTTCAACCTATCAGTTATTGGTAAGTACCACATCCGTTGATATGGTACCTTCTTACGCCCACTCCCTTGTGCCTTATATCTTGGCTTCTTACAGAATTGACATTCTTGTAATAGATCATCACCTTTCCAATAGTTCATATAATTATCTATACAAACATCAATGGTTTCGCAAGGCAACCCAAGACTATAGACCAATTTCTGCGTCATATAATATGATTCAGCAGACACATTGTCTTTCGGCAAATACTCTTTGAGCAAATCAGTCCACATATTCATGTATGACTGAGGTGAATTACATTATGTTTTAATATTCATCATCCTAGCTGCCAATAATAATTTAGATTGACCTTCTCTACATCCCTCGTAGAGAGGCTGGTTTGCAGCACTAGCATGTCACAAAACCTTTTTGCATCTAAATTGGGTGCCTCGGAAACTATAGGTTGATCAATATTAGTTTCTTGAAATGCATTTGTGACCATCTCATGCATCCTATCATGTTCTACAACCCCATGAATCTCATTCTGATAACCAACATCATGCAAATTACTCGATTCACCTATATTACCTTCAACATTCTCAAAATTACTACTACTTGCTTCATCATTCCCACCAACACTATCACCTTCCCATTGTGAAACCAAATATAATAATGTGGTGTAAACCCTCTATTTAATAGATGATTCCAAAAAGTTTCTACTCGGGCGAATTTTGTATTTTTGCATTTTCGACAAGGACAAAACATCTTACCCGATTCAAGCGTGATTTCGGTTTGACTACCCTGGTGCATAAATATTTCTGCCCCATTTATAAACTACTTTGTCATGATTCCTGCAGCATCTCTATGCATATACATCCACTTCCGTTGCTCGAATCTATCTCCACCAAAAGACATTTTTTGGATTTCCCAAAACCATTATTTTTGCATAAAATTTATTTTTCTTCTCCAAACCGTTTTTTTTCCTCTCTACCAAGTTTGTTTTGGTTGTTTGATGTTGTGATTTATGAAGAGAGCCCTCCTCCTTATATAGGGAAAAAATTAACAATGATTTTACAACGTTAAACCAAATACGAGTAATTTACAACGTATGTAACTAACCATAAATATCTAATTTAAAATTTCGTCCTTAAATAGTTGTAAACTAATTAGTCGTAAAATAGTTGCAAAGGAGAGATGTTTTAACAATGAAATATAAACTTTAACAACGTTTTTACGACATACATTAGAATTTTTTAAAACCAATTACGTAACACAAAAAATGTGTGTACCGAATTTCAAATTTTGTTTTTAACTCGTTTTAGACAAGTTGCAAATTAGAGACTAATTAACAATGAAATGTATTGGAAATGGCAAAGTGTTGTCAAAACGTCGTAAAATCCCAACTAAGTTACAACGAAATTTTTCGTTGTCCGTTTACAACTCTTTTACGATGAAATCCACTGACGTCGTAAAGGAGTTGCAGAGACGTCCCAAATTTACGACGCCCCCAAAACGTTGAACAATTCCGTCCCTAAACTAATGTTCTCTTGTAGTGATTTTTTTTCTGGACTTCACCGTAAAGCTCGAACACATTAACTCTTTTTTGTTGTTGTTAGGCAATGATAAGAGGAACACATCGGTAGAGACACGCAAATTCCAATTCCTTATTGACTGATCGAATTTGCCGATTACCACCTATTCCCTTCTTTTTCTCTGTTTCGTCATCTTTTAGGATTTACTGTACGCTCTTTTCTTTTTTCTCAAATTTTGTTTGTTTTTGTTTTTTCGTGGAACTTTTTCCATTTGGGTAATGTGCTTGAAGCACATGGTTTTTGATCGTGACTTAGTGTTGAGAATATAAACTTGATTTTGGATCAAGTTAATGTTGGGTAAAATCCAATTAACTTATATTGGGCTAAACTCATTTCTTGATCCATTATCTAGAAGTATCTAAAGCTCAACCTCTTTTGAATGTTCTAGAGAATTTGAGAGAGAAATATCTACACATTTATCTAGATTATTATAATAAAATATTAGTAGAACTCTCTAGATTTAGGATTAAAATATTCTATATATTTTGTACTTTGGAGGCTATAAATACATCCTCTCCCTTACCATTTGAAATCATCCAAGAAATAAGAAATCATCTTAAATAATAAAAAGCTTCTTCTTCTAAAATCATCTATCCTCTTCAAAATTCTCCAAACACTTTCTCTTAAATACTTTCTCCATCACTTCTAAAATAATTTTCCTTCCAACAAAGTGGTATCAGAGCTTGAAGATTTTTTAAGAAAATGACAAGTAATGGTGTTCCCTTCCAAGTTCCGATGCTCACAAAGAACAACTATGATACTTGGAGTTTAAGGATGACGGCTATCTTAGGAGCACATGATGCATGGGACGTCGTCGAGAAAGGGTACATCGAACCGGAGAATGAAGGTAGTCTATCTCAAACTCAAAATGATAGTTTAAGAGATTCAAGGAAGAGAGACAAGAAGGTTCTCAGTCTAATCTATCAAGGATTAGATGAAGATACGTTCGAGAAAGTTGCTGAAGCAAAGACAGCAAAGCAAGCATGGGAAAAGCTTCGTACTTCATACAAAGGTGCCGATCAAGTAAAGAAGGTATGTCTTCAAACTCTAAGAGGAGAATTTGAAGCATTACAAATGAAGGAAGGAGAACTTGTGTCGGAGTATTTTTCAAGAGTTTTGATGGTAACTAATAATCTAAAAAGAAATGGTGAGAAGCTAGAGGATGTGAGAATCATGGAGAAAGTTCTTAGATCGTTGGTTCCAAAGTTCGAGCATATAGTTACCGTCATAGAAGAGACAAAAGATTTGGAGGCTATGACGATGAGGAACTTCTTGGATCATTACAAGCATATGAAGAAAAGAAGAAGAAGAAGAAAGAAGATATCGTGGAGCAAGTTCTTAAGTTGCAAATCAATCAAGAAACTGGCCGAAATCATCTAAGACAAAGTGGCGGTCAATTTCAAGGAAGAGGTCGTGGTGGATATGGAAGAAATTGGAGACCATATGAAGAAAACTCTAACCAAAGAGGAGGAAGCTCATCAAGAGGTCGTGGACGAGAATCTATGAAATCAAGGTACGATAAGTCAAGTCTTAAATGTTACAATTGTGAAAAGTTTGGACACTATGCTTCCGAATGTAAGGCTCCAATCAACAAAAAAGTTGAAGAGAGGTCCAACTACGTTGAAGAAATAAGTCATAAAGGAGATATGCTATTGATGGCTTATAAGAAAGATGAACAAGATGAGATTCACAAGTGGTACCTTGATAGTGGAGCAAGTAATCATATGTGTGGAAAAAGAAGCATGTTCACGGAGCTTGATGAGTCGGTGAAAGGAAACGTAGCTTTGGGAGATGAATCAAAAATGGAGGTAAAAGGTAAAGGAAATATTCTTATTCGATTAAAGAATGGAGATCATCAATTTATATCCAATGTCTACTACATCCCAAGTATGAAGACCAACATCTTAAGTCTAGGACAACTCGTAGAGAAAGGTTATGACATTCGACTCAAGGACAATAACCAAGGTGCCGATGACAAAGAATAGAATGTTTATTCTTAACATTCAAAGTGACATCGCACAATGTCTCAAGATGTATTATAAGGAGGATTCTTGGCTTTGGCATCTTCGATTCGGGCATCTAAATTTTGGAAGTTTAAAGCTACTTTCCAAGAAAGAAATGGTGAGAGGATTGCCTTGTATCAACCATCCAAATCAAGTGTGTGAAGGGTGTTTACTTGGAAAACAATTCAAAACTAGTTTTCCAAAGGAGTCAGATACAAGAGCTAGGAAGCCGTTGGAACTTATCCACACAGATGTTTGTGGTCCATTCAAGCCAAAATCACTTGGTAAAAGTAACTACTTTCTTCTCTTTATTGATGATTTTTCAAGTCAAACATGGGTTTACTTTTTGAAGGAAAAATCCGAGGTGTTCGAAAACTTTAAAAAGTTTAAAGCCCAAGTCGAGAAGGAAAGTGGTCTTGTCATCAAAGCCATGAGATCTGATTATGGAGGAGAGTTCACTTCTAAGTAGTTTTTGAAGTATTGTGAAGACAATAGCATTAGAAGACAATTGACGGTTCCAATATCCCCTCAACATAATGGAGTAGCGGAAAGAAAAAATAGAACAATTCTTGATATGGCAAGAAGCATGCTCAAAAGTAAGAAACTACCAAAGGAGTTTTATGCAGAAGCAGTAGCATGTGCAGTCTACATATCAAACCAATCTCCGACAAGAAGCATTTCAGAAAAGACACCACAAGAAACTTGGAGTGGAAGAAAGCCCGGCGTTTCACATCTAAGAGTCTTTGGAAGCCTTGCTCACGCTCATGTTCCAGATGAAAGGCGAAGCAAACTAGACGACAAAAGTGAGAAGTAAATATTCATTGGATATGATGCCAACTCCAAAGGTTACAAGCTCTACAATCCGGATACAAAGAAGACAATCATAAGTCGAAATGTCATTTTTGATGAAGAAAGAGAATAGGAATGGAGTTCAAATGATGAAGAGTACAATTTTTTTCCTTCTTTTAAAGAAGAGACTTTGGAGCAACCAAGAGAAGATCACGTTACACCACCAATTTCAACAACTACAAGCTCTCATAAAGATGAAAGTCCAAGCCAAGGGATTGCACGTTTCAGAAGTCTACAAGAACTTTACAAGGTAACCGAAAATCAAGACAATCTTACCTTATTTTTTCTATTTGCGGATTGCGAGCCTATAAATTTCAAAGAAGCTCAAGAAAAGAAGACATGGAGGAGGAAATCAAGTCGATGCAGAAGAATGACACATAGGAGTTAGCTTCACTTCCAAATGGGCACAAAGCAATCAGTGTGAAGTGGGTGTACAAAGCAAAGAAGAATGCTAAAGGAGAAATTGAAAGATACAAAGCAAGATTGGTGGCAAAAGGCTATAGTCAAAGAGCAGGAATTGACTATGATGAGGTATTCGCTCCAGTTGCTCGCTTAGAAACGGTTAGACTAATCATTTCATTGGCGGCTCAAAACAAATGGAGAATACATCAAATGGATGTCAAGTCAGCCTTCTTAAATGGTGATCTTAATGAAGAAGTATATATTGAGCAACCACAAGGTTTCATTATCAAGGGAGAAGAAGATAAAGTCTTAAGGTTGAAGAAGGCGCTATATGAATTAAAACAAGCCCCAAGAGCCTGGAATACTCAGATTGATAAGTACTTCAAAGAGAAGGACTTCATCAAGTGTCCATATGAGCATGCACTTTATATTAAAACTCAAAACAATGATATATTGATTGCATGCTTGCATGTAGATGACTTGATATTCACAGGAAACAATCCAAGTATGTTCGAGAAATTCAAGATGGAGATGATAAAGGAGTTTGAGATGACAGACATTGGACTAATGTCTTACTATCTTGGAATTGAAGTAAAGCAAGACGATGATGGAATATTCATCACTCAATAAGCCTATGCAAAAGAGGTTCTTAAGAAATTTAAGATGGATGACTCAAATCCAGTTTGTACGTCAATGGAATATGGAACCAAGTTATCAAAGCACAAATAAGGAGAGAGTATTGATCCAACAATCTTTAATAGCTTAGTTGGGAGTTTACGCTACTTGACGTGCACAAGACCTGACATCTTATATGCAGTCGGAGTTGTAAGTCGATACATGGAGCATCCAACTACTACTCATTTTAAAGCAGCAAAGAGGATTCTTTGTTATATCAAGGGTACCACAGATTTTGGTCTTTATTACTCCGTTTCTAATAATTACAAGCTTGTTGGATATAGTGATAGCGATTGGAGTGGAGACATAGACGATCGAAAAAGCACAAGTGGTTTTGTGTTCTACATTGGAGATAAGGCTTTTACATGGGTGTCAAAGAAGCAACTGATTGTCACCCTTTCTACTTGTGAAGCGGAGTATGTAGCGGCTACTTCATGTGTTTGCCATGCTATATGGTTGCGGAACTTACTAAAGGAGCTAAACTTTCAACAAGAGGAGCCAACAAAGATTTTTGTGGATAACAAGTCGGCTATAGCTTTGGCGAAGAACCCAGTGTTTCATGATCGGAGTAAGCATATTGACACTCGTTATCACTACATTCGAGAGTGTGTTTCCAAGAAGGATGTGCAATTGGAGTATGTGAAGACAAATGATCAAGTGGCAGACATCTTCACCAAACCTCTTAAGCGGGAAGACTTTATCAAGATGCGGAGTATGCTTGGAGTAGCAAAATCAAGTTTAAGAGAGGGTGTTGAGAATATAAACTTGATTTTGGATCAAGTTAATGTTGGGTAAAATCCAATTAACTTATATTGGGCTAAACCCATTTCTTGATCCATTATATAGAAGTATCTAAATCTCAACCTCTTTTGAATGTTCTAGAGAATTTGAGAGAGAAATATTTACACATTTATCTAGATTATTATAATAAAATATTAGTAGAACTCTCTAGATTTAGGATTAAAATATTCTATATATTTTTGTACTTTGGAGGCTATAAATACCTCCTCTCCCTTACCATTTGAAATCATCCAAGAAATAAGAAATCCTCTTAAATAATAAGAAGCTTCTTCTTCTAAAATCATCTATCCTCTTCAAAATTCTCCAAACACTTTCTCTTAAATACTTTCTCCATCACTTCTAAAATAATTTTCCTTCCAACACTTAGCTTGTGACATTAGGCGTTTTCATTAGATTTTGATTGAATGTGGTATTGGTGTTTAATTGTTTGCTAACGTTAGGAATTTTGGTGATGTTTTTGCAGTTTAAGTTCATGGTTAAGGATATGATGTTAGTTAGAAGTGGACAGATGTTTTGTCTAAGACAAAGTGGTAATGACATACATGGTTGTGTTTTTTGCAATTGCTCTGCAACATAAATTAATTAGCTGATATGATAAAGTTCTGTAAGGTTTCTTCGCATCTATTTCCCAATTTGTAGCTTGAGGGTGTTGAAGCCAACCTATGGCTTGTTTTCTTAGATACATTTTTCGTTTTTGAAATAAAGACTAGGCTGAAATGAAGTTGATTGACGAATATAGGTCTCCAATATATCAAATTCCAGAATGCGTATTGTGAAGGCTTTATCTGTCTCTTTTCTCACATATCATTCATTGACACCCACCTTTCCAGGTATTTCCTTCGCTCTAAAAACTAAAGGAAAAAAACAGTTAAAGGCTAGTCTTTGTGCTTAACTACTTATCCTTGTGATTCCCAGAAACATATCCTCGAGAGAGGAAAGTTGAACTTCCTGCTTTCGGAGTTGTGACTACCAAGCTTTCCGGCAACGTTTGGAACATGCCAGGGATTTCAGATGAACAACATAAAGAGGCATGAAGAGTCAGCTGCCTCTTGGCTGGGAAAACTCAGGTTCAGTCACAATGATTTCGAATTGTTTATGGCTAAAAAGTAAAATGATATGTCACTTCTAAGTGAGTGGTAGAATTCTCTGCGTAATCTCCAACTGATGTGGTGTTTCCGGTTGGAAAAATAATCCTGGTAGTTATCTTTTTATACATAAAATTGAAAAACTTTTTCAACATCTCAATTTGTCGGTTTGACTTAAAACTCATAATTCTTTTTTATTATTATGTTATCTGGATTGAGTATCTATGATGCTGGTATCTCATATTTAGAATAGTAAATACAAGATCAAACTATAATATGTCTTGGTAAAATCCTGTGGATTTTCTGGTAGGATACTTCCTAGGACTCTAGTTGCAGTAGACCAAAATCTTATGCCTTGCGTGGTGTAAGAGTCATTTTGCAGGCATGAGGCTTCAGTAAGGCAGAGAGTTGTTTTTAACAGGGGAATGTGTCGAATGCTGCATTCATCATAAGCATATAGTTCATGATTAGGTTTCAGGTGTGAGTAGTAGTATTTGCAGTAGTAGTAAGGAAAAATAATTCCAATTTATGCATGGTTTATCAGAATATACCGCCCATAAGTCACGATCAGTAATAATAGCTGATGCCAAGGCAATTGTCGCCCCATAGAGCTGTGATATCTGCAGGTACCGATCCTCTGTTCTAGAACTTGAAAGAGCCAAAACAAGGGAGTTGCAACACCAATTGGAAATGGAAAAGGAGAGGCAAATGCAGGTAAGAATCTCTATTTTGCTTCCACTTTGTTCAGTGCATGATCATGGTTTGTTTTTTTAAGAACCCCTAATGGGGTTCCACCATTGGAACCCCTAATATATTAAATCAAAACAAGAGTTCTTAACTTGTTATATATCATTATTTTCATTAAAAAAATGTTAAGAACCTCACTACGAGTTCTAATGGTTGGAGATGGTCTTAGTGATATCACATACTTTGCCTTTCAAAAGATAAAATCAAATATAATATACACACAGAAAAGATAACCTATAAAGCAATGAGGTATTGAAATATCTAAATTACTGTGAAGCATCATCAGGTAAAGCAGGGAATTTGCAAATAGGGCATGATTTCTTCATGGAGAGCCATTTTGTAATGCATTTTCAATGGTAATCATGACCACACCCTTTAACTTCTCCCAACTATTCTTTTTCCTTGTATTCTTTCTATTTGTTACCACATCACCATTAGACTCTTTTCAAACTTTATATAGCTTTGTTTACTTGCATCATAAGAAAAAATTTCAGGCTAGTAAATCTTACCAGGCAGGTTGCACATTTTCTTTGGTCCTTTTGTTTCATTCAAGTTGTAATACGTTGTCACTAACAAGCATCTGAAAATTTTGCTCTCGGATAGACCCGTGTTGACACTCCCAATCCTTTCTCCAAAAGCAAGAAGTTCCTGGATGAACGTACATAAATACAACTACAAGACTTTGTTTTTGCCCAGTGAGGCTTCAAAAAACTAAAGTGTTTGGCTATTTACCTCGTAGCTCATGTCATCGATTAAGCCTCATGTCTATGTGGTGATCAGGCATGTCTCTGTGGTGATCAAGCATGTCTCTGGATCCGTGGTATTGTGGTTGGCGGTCTACAACCATAAATCTCTGTTTTTACGCCTCCCGCCCAAAAAAAAAATAATAAAAGACATTTCCGACCAATAAGCAGTAGAAAATGATATAGCTATGAATCTATGTATACATAGCTGGTCCCATCGAATCGATATGCACTCTTTCATATGGGCTTGATCTTTGAATTATTTGTAAAACGGGTAGGTTTTTATCTTTGTGATTAGGACACACTTCACTTAGATTAATTAATGCAGTTGTAAGGGAAAACTGTACCTCAGATGAAAACCGTTAATGGAGAGCAGCTTCATTTAAAGGAGGCCAAAATTTCTCATAGGAACTCTTGCATTTCCCTGAGCGATCACCACTACGCCATGAAATGTGTGGTTGTGGCCTTAGATGCCTAGAAGGATAAGTCTCAGTGACTATATGAGACTTGTCCCCAGAAGAAGATTCGACATGTCCCAACCGTGAACAGTGTGAAGAAGATCTATAGGTGGGTATTGACCTATGAGAGAAACGGTGCTGCTTGTAGATTGTGTAGAAGTTCCAGGAAAACCGTTGGAAACTGTAGGGTTTCTATATTCGATACTTTCATGGTGATAACCGGTGGTATCAACAGATGTGTTGTTGACAAAACTTCTAGTAGGACGAACATTATGTGTCTTTGGAATAAAGCCATTTACATCTGCAAGGTAAAAATTAGTGTAGTTATAGACATGAACAAAACTCATAGCTCGAGACAAGTAAAATTTAACATACCTCTAGGAACTGTGGACAATATAGGACAGTTCTAGTACTTATGTCAGTTACATGTTTGACCAGGAAATTGACTGGAGCCATAATGGTCAACACTGAGGTGGTCTGTCGAATGAGGATCAAGGCTCACGCTTCCTGCCAAATCATTTCTAACTATGCTTGTCTCTAAATCAAGTGTAGGACAACTCCAAACATTCCTTGAAGAACCCTCTCCCCTGATAGAGTGATTATTATTTCTGTAAGTTGGGTTCATGAACCATTGCATGTAATGAGGATCATGATCATGCATTATTGATTTTCCCAGTTGCAATTCTGAGGGAAAAAGGGTGTCTGAAGAAGGTCTATCACCGTAGTATTGGCTTGAACTTCCCTTTTCGTAGATGGGCTTTTTCATTTTTGTGTTCCTCTAACATTTTCCATAGATTGATCAACATAGCCAGAATTTGACCATGACTAGTTGTTGCAATTCAAAGAAGATGCAAATGTCACACAATTATCATGTGGAGCAGAGAAAGTTGGAACCATTGAGCTCATGAAAAGATCATGTGATGGGCTCGAAGCCCATGGATGGTAGTATGGTCTCTGTACACCATGACTTGAGCCAGAATATGTATTTGGTCCTGGAGATGAGTTCCAATGAAAACACACTGGCATTTCTTCGTTCAACACGTTTTGTATTGAATAATCATGTGATATGTTCTCGTTGGTCCCGGATCTTGCTAAGAAAATGGCAGGTAGATAATTTTAATCAAAAATACTAGACACTTTGCAGAGGGAAAAGTCAGTGCATAAGTGATGGTTGATAAAACCTCTTAGTGCTAATTAGTCGAGGGTATCCACAAATCAGATTTCAACTTTTTCCTAGTGAAACCCAATCTACCCATAAGGGTACATAACATAATAATAAGCATGCATCATCAACCCAATACGTTTTGCAAAGTTTGAATATTAATCTCTTTCAATAGGTAAGATTGTTAAAAGTTTGATTTCTATCAAATGAAAATATATTAGTAGCATTTACCAATGGAGGAGTAATTACTTATACTCGTATATGGATGCTCTGTGGGTATTTTGTTAGGTTTTGTCGTTTTCATTTTGAATGTGGGCCGAGCCGCTTAGCCCATTAAGCAATTGATTTGCTAATGGGTCTGAGGTTCAGCGTCGGCCCATATTGCTTTAAGCTCGTTTTCTCTGCTGGGCCGAAGTGTGGCCCAACGAGAGAAGTCGTCTTCTTCATTTAAGAGAGAGAGTGTCTTTCGAGAGTTGTAACAGAAGAGAGAGAGAGAGGCACAATTCATGTAACATAGCAAAGCTCTGTAACAAGAAACTCACTACCAGGTGCGATAGTGGATTTCGGAAGCTAATCTGAAGAGAGATGTACTCGTCGATGGTTTAATCGACGGGGAACTCTATAAATCTGTATCTCATACTTTCTTTGCTCGTCATTACTCATCCTCTTAAAATCCGAATTCAAGATCACTCAGAAATTAATCCGCAAGTAATTTTGAGACATCTCACGAGCTTCTTATGCACAATAAGTGGTATCAGAGTATGTGTTCAATAAAGTGAAGAACCGCATAAAGCTTAGAGTTCATAGAGGGAGGAGTACAAGAAAAGAAACACTTACGTTTCGTACAGTCATTGCAGTTTCTCGTTTTCTCCTCTTGGAGACGTGAAGAGGTCTTGAAGATCATAAGCATTGATTGGTACCTCGCAAGAAAATCACAGAAGGTATTAGTGTTTTACTTGCATAACAAGGAAGTCTTAAAACAACAAACTTGTCAAAGAAGTTGAAGGTTTTCAGCATGGAAGTCATCTCTGGAAAGTTTGAGGTGGAGAATTTCGCCGGCAAAGGGGATTTCGGATTATGGAAATACCGAATGTAAGGACAGTTTGAGCTTCATGGCCTTCTCACAGTAATTGAGAAAGATCATGAATAAATATGGCCAATGGAGGAAGTATCTGTAACTGACACAGAAACATGGAAGGAAATCAAAATCGGCAAACCAGTGTCAAAGGATCCTCAATGGGAGATAAAGGATCGAAGAGCAAGAAGTCTGCTCGGACAATGCCTATCTAACTCGGTATTGAGAAAGGTAATGAATGAAACTACAGCTTTTAACCAATGGAAAGCACTAGAACGAGATTACCAAACCAAGACTAAAGCTAACAGAGTCTATCTAAAGAGACAATTCTCTCTATACCGAATGGATGAGGACAAATCAATTGAAGAAAATCTTGATGTGTTCCTAAAGTCAAGACGAAGATCAAGCTATTGCATTGTTAAACAGTCTACCATCTCAATATGATCCACTTACTCACACATTACAGTTCGGCAATCCTAAGGACACTCTAACTATGGATGATGTAATAACTGGAGCCTATGGAATGGAGTCAAATCTAAGACAAAAGGGGTTATTAAGGAAGAAAACACATTCAGAAGGGTTGACTGTTGATAGCAGAGGCAGAACAGATAAGAGAAATGTAAAGAATACGGGGAAGAACAGAGGCATATCAAAAAGTAAAGATAGATCTAAGTCAAGACCAAAAAGAACAATGAAGAGATCAGGGCTTGTTGGATATGTGGAGATGAAAATCACTGGAAATGTGATTGTCCACAAAAGAATAATGGGAAAGGAAAGGAATCAGCAAATTGTGCAACAAAAGAATCAAAGGGTTAAGCCTACACTGCAAGCCTAATTGCAACAACTGAGGAATGGGTAATGGACTCAGGTTGTACCTTTCACATAACATCGAGGAAGGATCTAATCACAGACCTAGTAGAATTCGAAGGAAACAAAGTCTACATGGGAAACAATTCATACTGCTCAGTCAAAGGAATTGGCAATATTGTGATTGAAAACAAAGAAGGTAACTTAGTTACCTTAAATGGTGTGAGATATGTACCAGAAATGAGCAGAAATTTAATATCATATGGTCAACTGGAAGAACTAGGGTGTTATTATCAAGGAAAGGATTTCAACATTCAGTTTTACAAAGAGAACGGTGATAAATTCTTGTCTGGAAAATACCAGAATGGTCTATACTTCCTAGATGGAAAAGTACTAAGTATAGAAGTAAACATAGCCAAGGTAACTATTGACACAATTACTAGGTGGCATCGAAGACTAGCTCATATGGGAAAAAGGTCAATGGAGACCTTAGTCAGGAAAGGTTATCTAAAGAATGGAGATGTGAAGTCTATGGGGGTTTGTGAAACATGCGCGTTGGGAAAGACTCATAGACTTAGTTTTCAGAAGGATAAACACACCTCAAAATGTACTTTAGAGTACATCCATTCAGATTTATGGGGATCACAGAACACTACACCTAGCATATCAGGTTGTCAATACTTTATCAGCTTCATAGATGATTACTCAAAGAAAGTCTGGATTCAGTTTCTAAGGAAAAAGAGTGATGCATTTCAAGCCTTCAAAGATTGGAAAATGCTGGTAGAAAATCAAACTGGGAAGAGGATAAAATGCCTAAAGACTGACAACGGACTAGAATATTGCAACAAACAGTTTGATGACTTATGCAAGGAAGCTGGTATTAAAAGGCATAGGACTTGTGCATATACACCACAGCAAAACGGAGTTTCAGAAAGAATGAACAAAACCATAATGGAAATGGTGAGATGTATGCTATCAGAATGTGGTCTAAGTGGAGAATTTTGGGCAGAGGCAGCAAACACAGCGGTTTATATCATAAACAGATCACCAGCAGCATCAATCAACTTTGATGTACCAGAAGAACTGTGGTCTAAATATAAACCCGAGTACAATCACCTAAGGAGTTTCGGATGTATAGCTTATGTTCACACAACTCAAGACAAACTAAGCCCTAGAGCTATAAAGGGAGTACTTGTTGGTTATGGAACAGAAACTAAGGGATACAGGGTCTGGCTAATTGAAGAAGGAAAGCTAGTAATTAGCAGAGATGTAGTATTCAATGAAGATGAACTATACAGAGACACCATTTCAGAAGAACAAGAATCTAAGGTTGATAAGAAAAATAGTGAAAGAAAATCCGATAGACGGGTAACTTTCAAAGTAAACCTAGAGGAGATATTGGATGAGAAAGATCAACTAAAGGGTATGGCTGGGTCAGGTGGAGCAAGTCCAGAGTATGTACCAGAAGACATCAGTGAAGATGAGAGTCATGTAGACTCTGAACACTCATGAAGTGAAGAGACTAATCTGGAAGACTACCTATTGGCTCGGGACAGGAAGAGAAGAAATATAAGACCCCATCTAGATTTGAAGAAGCAGATCTAGTTGCCTTTGCACTATCAAGTTCTGAGGAAATATAACTTGAAGAACCTAAGACTTACACATAAGCAATACATAGCAAAGACAAAGAAAAATGGAGAGAAGCAGCTGATGAGGAAATGGATTCCCTCATCAGGAACAACACATGGATTCTAGTCGACAAACCACAAAATAAAAGAGTAATTGGATGCAGATGGTTATTCAAGTTAAAGCCAGGCATACCAGGAATTGAAAAACCAAGATTTAAAAGCAGATTGGTTGCTAAGGGTTATGTTCAGGTTGAAGGAGTAGATTACAATGATATTTTTGCGCCAGTAGTTAAACACGTTTCATTCAGAATTCTGCTAGCTACAGTGTCAAATTGGAACATGGAGCTAGAGCAAATGGATGTGAAAACAGCGTTTTTACACAGAACATTACAGGAAGAAATCTACATGAATCAACCAGAAGGCTACGAAGTGAAAGGAAAAGAAAGAAAGGTGTGTCTACTTAAGAAATCTTTATATGGTTTAAAGCAATCACCAAGAGAATGGAATGCAAAGTTTGATGAATTCATGAAAAATCAACAGTTTCAAAAGAGTGAATATGATTCATGCGTTTACTACAAGGGAAATACAGTTGATACTATGATATATCTACTCCTATATGTAGACGATATGCTCATTGCATCAACACAGAAACAGCAAATTGTCAATCTAAAGAAACTACTCAGTAAACAGTTCGAAATGAAATACCTAGGACCAGCAAGACGAATACTAGGCATGGACATTTACCGAGACAGACAGCAGAGTACACTACAGCTACCACAAGAACAGTACATCAGACAAATTCTAAATACGTTCAACATGAGTGACAGCAGAACAGTGTCTACACCAATAGGAGCTCAGTTCAAATTAAAGAGCATCACATCAGATGAAGAAGACGCAGAGACTAAGGGAATGGAGGACATACCTTATACAAGTGCAGTCGGAAGTCTAATGTACGCAATGGTTGGATCACGTCCAGACCTTACTTACTCCATTGGTATCGTCAGCCGGTACATGTCAAAACCTGGAAAAACACACTAGTTAGCAGTCAAATGGATAATGCGTTATCTAACTGAAGCATCAAAAATCAGTCTAACATTCAAGAAAGATGCAGAGTTCAGGATTAAAGGCTACTGTGATGCAGATTTTGCTTCAGACTTAGACAAACGAAGATCAATTTCAGGGTATGTATTTACTTTGGGAAACAACACTATAAGTTGTAGATCTAGACTACAGAGAGTAGTACCTCTATCTACAACGGAATCAGAGTACATAGCTCTATCAGAGGCTAGCAGAGAAGCAGTATGGATACAGAGAATATGCAAAGAAATGAAGCTATGTACAGGAACTGTGGAATTATACTGTGATTCTCAAAGCGCTATCTACCTATCAAAATACAGAATGTGCAGTGAAAGAACGAAGTATATTCAAATCAAATACAACTATATCAGAGAAGTGACAGAATATGCTTCACCAAGATTCACACATCGATCCACCCAGCAGACATGTTTACGAAGGTCATACCTGCTGAGAAGTTCAAAGGCTGCATGCAGTCTTTGAGGATGGAGGAAGTCTAAGGGTCGTTGTGAGAGTATTCTGACATGAAGGTTCAATGTCGGAATACCCAGATCTGTTGATACCTACACACGGTCAACAGAAAGGAAGGAACATGGCGTTAGTAGCAACACAGATAATAATAATAAAAACAGGAGGAACTGAAGGGTCACAGACTTACATGCAAGGCAGATGAAAGGTCGCGATGGTTTTTTTTGGTCAAGAACTGCATCAAAAACGAACAAAGAAAGGTTAGATCTAACAAAGCAAAGGCGGAAAAGAAAGGAAACTTTAGATGTCTCCGTAAATCTGAAATATGTTGGAGAAGCTAAGTTTTTTTTACTTACCGGTTTCCTGAGGCTTGAGTTAAGATCCACCGGAGTTCACCTCATCGCGTTCATCGGAAAAGAAAAAAAAAAGGGGGGGTTAGGTAAAAGAAAATAAACTGAACCATTAGATCTATTGATAAAGCGATAGGATCTTCTCATGCATGTATCAAAAAAGGCTAAAAAGAAACACAGAAGACGGAGGAGCTTACCGGAAAGTCGAGTCGTCATCGGAGAAAGATTGAGATCCTTCACACCGGAGCAAAGCTACTGCGAACAGCTGATGCTTGAAGTATGAAGATATCAAGACCCAAGACAGGTAAGACATCAAAACTTTCTTACAGAGGAAGAGGAAGAGGAAAAGACAAGAAGAGATGAAGAAGAATCGAGAGAGAAAATAACAGCGGCTAGGGTTAGTTTGCGAGTGAAATAAGTCGACAAGGTGGAGTTTTGTTAGGTTTTGTCGTTTTCATTTTGAATGTGGGTCGAGCCGCTTAGCCCATTAAGTAATTGATTTGCTAATGGGTCTGCGGTTCAGCGTCGGCCCGTATTGCTTTAAGCTCGTTTTCTCTGCTGGGCCGAAGTGTGGCCCAACGAGAGAAGTCGTCTTCTTCATTTAAGAGAGAAAGTGTCTTTCGAGAGTTGTAACAGAAGAGAGAGAGAGAGAGAGAGAGAGGCACAATTCATGTAACAGAGCAAAGCTCTGTAACAAGAAACTCACTACCAGGTGCGATAGTGGATTCCGGAAGCTAATCCGAAGAGAGATGTACTCGTCGATGGTTTTATCGACGGGGAACTCTATAAATTTGTGTCTCATACTTTCTTTGCTCGTCATTACTCATCCTCTTAAAATCCGAATTCAAGATCACTCAGAAATTAATCCGTAAGTAATTTTGAGACATCTCACGAGCTTCTTATGCACAACATACATGATTCTAGCCTTGATCATGATCATCAAAAAAAAATGTTTATGCCCCAAATGTACACAACGCTTCAAACTAGGATCACAACTAAACCTGCAAAAAAATTCTCTCAACATTCAAAATTCATACAGAAAAATATTTCTTTTATCACCAAGTAACCTCAATTTTTCTTCATGTATTGTATTTCTTAAAGTGAACCGGAAAAGTACTCAATGGTGACTGAAAATGTGTCGCCTGTTTGTTTTTAGTTTGATAGTCACAATTTCCAAAACAGTTGTATATAAGAAATGATTCCATAGTTTCCAGCAAGCACCAATTAACTTTATCTTATCTACCATATAATATTGTAGATCATGACATCATAAGCAAAAAACATTATGTGGACTTAGGGTCCCTGCCACATAAAATTTTATGAATCTAATAGAAAATTAAACCTTAACTAAAACAGATCTATTAGATCATAAGTATACACATACAGATAAGAGTTTGTCAATAAAAACAGATACTGAGAAAAAATGGACAAGACTAGGAAACTAATAAGCCTTTGCATTTAGAGCATCACTCTGTTTGTGTCTATGCATACCACAACAATCAGAAGTAATAGCTAACACAACATGGAAAAGGATGGAGGAATAAGGCACGATGGCAAATAATTATATATTGTATTCGCCAAGAAGAGCATCAAAGCAAGTCCATGCAAAATAAGTAATATTTGATATCATCATTTCAGTTTTTATCAATGCACTAGTTTGTTTCATCAACAATGACTTCCAAATTCAGACAAAAGATACTTAACTAATGTTCTTTGTCCCTAACAATAAATTTGCCAGCTCTGGAGTATTCAAAGGCCTTTATATGTCTTTCACTTAACATACAACAATGGTTGAGTCACCAATAAAATTACATGGAGAATCCAATAGCAAGACATAAGCTTAAATATTTTCAGAACCAAACCCCTAAAATATGCACCTGCAGGCATATAACGTTAGAAGGATACAGGCTTAGAAATCCTGACCATGAATGCATTGACTACACTACCTATGTGTAGAAATTGTCGTGCTTGATAAAGAGAAACTTGCACACCTTTCAAGTTGACCAACCAGAAGCCATTAAACCTTATGTTTCACTAATACGATAAGAACACCAAATTTATTGTCTTCTCTTTGGATGCACATATGCATACACTACAACTTCTTCATGTGAACAAGTTTAGTCCACAAACATTCTAGCCAACAAAGGCTTCCTACCTTATTTACTATCTCTATTGTCTTAAAATCCACCAACACACCTTGATAGACTCCTGAGTTCAGAACTTACAATCCCAAGAGCTTGTAAAAAGTAGGTTGTGTGAAAGGATACTTTACAAAATTAGCATTATGCCTCACATCATTGTGCGTCCAAATAAAATGTTTGTATGTGACAGCAAGTCATTCAAGAAACTACAATAAGATTAATGTATCTTATAAGGAAGATTGAAGTTCTCTACTCATGGATACCTTGTACCAGACCTCAAGCATCTTTAACTGACACACACATCTAGGCACAATGTGATGGCAGACTAGTTGGGTTATTTGCTTACCCCCACAAAAGGTATAATATAATCAACTTAAATTTCAAGCCACTAACTGGATGAAGTGAACTTCACACAACCCTGATGCAGCTTAGATATAAGATTATTATTTTTTATTCGTATTTAAATATTTTAGTAATTTATAATTAATTAGAATTAGGCTTTTCAAGGTTTTTAGAGTTTTCTTATAAATATTTTAATTAAAGAGTTTTTCATAAGCACTGAGAAGAGTATTCTTGATTCTTGTTTTCGGCTAGATGTTAAGAGATTTCAACAAACGGCAAGAAGGCTTGGTTTATTCGAGTATTCCTAGAATCAACAATTACACTTGCATCTATCTAGCTTCCGCTTCGTTAGTTTAGTTTGGTATTAGAGCCGCACCCTTTGATTTCTTAATCAAGGAACTATTATGGATGTCATGTTGATTGGAAATTGTAATCCTTTCGAGGATGCAAGTCCTTTTGTCGAGAGAGAAGACATGAAGATCTACATAGAGATTTACGGTGATCTGATCTATGATGTCTATGAAGATGAAGGCGAAGAGTTTGTTTCCAATGAATTTTATTTCGTAAATCTCGTCTGTGCAAAGTGCGTGCGGCATGAGGTCCCTGCAAAAATCGTGCATGATTTAATCTGTGCAAAAATAGGGCAGAAGGAGGACTGTACAAAATCTGCGCAAATTTGGATTATTTTGATAAAAACCCTATTGAAGATTCGAGGACGAATCTTTCTTGACTGACGGAGCGGAAGCTAGAGAGAAGCAAGGATACTCGTTGATTCTAGGAATACCCGAATAAACCAAGCTACGGTTCGTTGAGATCTCTTAAGATCTAGCCGAAAACAAGGATCGAGAATACTCTTCTCAGTACTTATGAAAAGTTTTTTAATTAAAATATCAATAACGGAATGAAACCCTAAATATAACTAGGGTATTTATAAGAAAACCTTGAAAAGCCTACATCTAATTAATTATAAATTATTAAAATATTTAAATACAAATAAATAATAATAATCTCATATCTACGCTGCATCACTTTACAACCAAAAAGATTGGTCATTGTCAAGATGATAATAGGAGTAGAATTAACTATGCTAATATGAGTAGACTTAACTATGCTAATAACTTTTGGATCACTTATTTGAGTTCAAGTTCACTTTGCTTTCACGATTCCACAACAGGAGCTGCAAATCAGAATACATCAAGTATAAGCCATCCACTAATCCTATGAATTAAAAAGGCTAAAACGATCAACTAACATCTGTTCGAAAAGTGTTAAAAATGCATTTTCCGAAGAGAATGATACTACAGTCTCAGAATTTTCTAAATAAATTCTAATTCATCAAATAGAATATTATATTCTAACATAAATCTATAGTCGTACTATAGTTCTAAACTCTCCTAAACCCTTGAAATATCGATTAGATATCCCCCAGTTTCTCAACTACATGAGGTTCGTGATTGAGGAAGGTGAGATATACTTGAAAACCACCATTGCCCCCTAAACATGCAGGATTCAAATCAGCTATCCCTAGAATATGTTAATAGGAAGTTGCTCAAACTTTGTCCTAAAATAGCTAACTTTTCCCGTCGCTAAAGTAGGCTGAACAATATTACCAACATGTAACCAACACATAAAGCTTCCAAAATCTTCTTTTGGAGTGTAGAAACCAATCACCTATTTGGTTTCTTCTCATCATCGGAATCTCAAAGCAAACAACTACGTGAATGACAATATATTCGCAAGGAAAAGGAAAGTCTTTTCCCTTGGGACCAACTCTAATTTCAGGACATGATTGCGACCATAACCGAAAATTATGGGAAAAGTCAGTAAAACTAGGAATAAACCGGATTAAACCGAGAGAAGCAAACAATGATCACAAAATCCCAAGGAAAAAAGGAATCAAATACGATCAGTGACAACATGAAGAAAATAGTGATAAAATTGCAATCGATTAAGCATATTTTTACACATATTAACACAAGTATGGTGAAATGTTGGCTTCTAAACTCAGTTTTACCACATATCTGTCGAAGTATTTTGCGTCTCCCAAGTGCTTCCGCTATTTGGCATGATTTGAATGGAAGATTTCACATGACGAATCTACCTCGAACATTTAATATTCTTCAGCAGATTCAAGATCTACATCAAGGATCTTTGAGTCTCTCAAATTATTATACTACTTTGAAAACTCAGTGGGATAATTTGGATAATACATAAGAAGTTGATGATCCATGTACTTGTGGGAAAGCTGTTAAGATGCAATAGAAACTAGAGATATTTCATATTGCCAAATTTATTGATGATCTTAATTATTCTTATACAATCATTAGAAGACAGATTATCATGAGGAAATTATTGCCCTCTTTAGTGGAAGTATACAATATTCTTGATCAAGATGATAGTTAGAGAGGTTTTTCTAATATTTTTCAACTCTAACAATCTGAAACTTCTTATACTCCTAGAGAGGATCCTAATATATGTTATATTCAATCAGGTCTGTATAAAGGAGTGCCTATTTGTTCGTTCTACAACAAGATATGTCATATGGTTAACAGATGCTATAAGAAACATAATTTTCCACCAGGATATTCTCAGATAGGAAAGCCAGATAACATGTAGAATATTTCTAAGTCTATGGTTCCAGTTGCTATTGCAGTTAGCTCCTCTAAACTACCTACAACTTCTCCTAATCTTGAAGGGATGATAGGAAATCTTTATAAGGACCAGATTCAACAGTTCACTGCTTTGTTTAGTTCTCAGTTACATAGTCAATCTTCACCTCAAATTGCAGCAATAGAAGCAAGTACTTCTCAGGTAAATCCTGCAAATATGGGTATTGAATTCCTTAACTCTACATATAGATTCATTGGGATGTTAGCAGTATCACAACAAAGTCTCTCTTCTCATTCATGGATTATAGACTATGGTGTTACACATCATGTAGCTCATGATAGAATTATTTTTGCTTTTCTTGATACAACAGTCACCAGCTCAATTCACTTGCCAACATGCTCTATTGTTGGGATTAGTGGTGTTGGAACAGTTCTGATTAATGTAAACATTACACTTTTTAATGTTTTGTATATTCTATAATTTTGATTAAACCTTCTCAAAGTGAGTACAAAGACTACTAAATTTCATTGTTGTTTTATCTTCAGTTGCTTATGCTATGGATCTACTTCCTCTATTAAACATCATAAGTTTCAGTCGAGAGCTCGTGCGTGTATATTCTTGGGTTAACCTTAACATTATTCTTATCTCTCGAAATGTTACTTTTCATGAAGATATCTTTCCTTATGCTATGAATTTACCAAATACGACATTCACTAATATTCTCACACCACATTCTCATGAACCTTAGGTAGCATTTCCTCAAGTCCATAAATTTATCCCCAGATACCTTCCTCCACAACACAAAACTCCACCACTCGTACAAAGAATGTACATGCACATTTGCAGGATTACCATTGTTATTATCTTTATTCTTCTACTTATCATCCTATTTCAGAGACACTTTCTTATTCAAAGTTGTACTTTCTTGGCTTGGAAATAACACATACAACTGCATGAATATCTTTATGCCAACACAAGAGTGTGTTAGAGTTACTTACCTCTAGGGAAATGCTTGGTTGGCAGCCATCTTCAGTTCCCATGATTCTTAATCTCAAGCTTACCAAGACTAATGGTGAACTTTTGGTTGATAAAGAGATGTATCACTAGGTCGTTGGCAACTCATGTACCTTACCATAACACGACCTGATATTACATTCTCAGTAACAAGCTCAGTCAATACTCATATGTGCCGCGGTCTTCCCATCTCAATGCAATATACATGGTATGACGATACATAAAAGGAACAATTGGACAAATACTATTTTATTCTTCCGATATTGATCTTACTCTCACTAGTTTTGCTGAATCTGATTAGCCTCTTGTCCAGATAGCAGACGCTCAACTACATGATTCAATACGTTCCTTGGATCTTCTTTGATATCTTGGAAATCAAAGAAGCAACCAATTGTTTCTCATTCTTCTGCTGAGGCAGAATACCGAGCACTTGCACTTGCTTCATGTGAGCTTGCTTGGTTATCTACTCTTGAGCAACAATTTAAGTGTCTCTACTCTGCCCCTCCTGTTTTGTTCTCTGACAGTACAACATCTATATGCATTGCCACAAATCCAGTTTTTCACGAGAGAACAAAACATATTGAACTTGATTGCCACACTGTGCGAGAGAAGCTAGATGATGGATTGCTCAAATTACATGTGTGGACTAAAGATCAGATTGCAAATATTATTACCAAACTTTATTTCCGCAGCAATTTGAGCATCTCAAGTCCAAGATGAGCCTTCTAGACATAATATATGAAGCTCATCTTGAGGGGGCCTAATAGAGATTACTGGTTTAGTCAGTTTAGTTTAGATGTACAAATCAATTTTGTTCTTTGTATATAAACAGTTTGTACATATCGTTTTAAATTAATAGAAAATATCTTCAACAAAGTCTTTCTTCTTCCTTTGTAATATCATCTTATGGACAAACCTGCTCCATCGATCCCAACTTGTACCTTGTCAAGTTTCACTGCTAGTTGGGAAGTGGGAATGGGAACATTGCACTTAGTTTGGTTGGAGGTAATGGAGGGACAACAAAAGTAGGTTAGGTTCAAGAATTGGTGTCTCCTTTACTGCTTCTAGTTCTAGTACCTCTACCACAAATACAAATTTCGATGGAAAACTTACTTAGTCTTTCGTGTGGGTGATGCTATATTTGTAAGTGACTTGAACTCACATGATAAGGTATTGTACTCCTAGTCTTTTATTTGACTTTTGATGTGCTGGTTTTGGTCTCATTTAAGAATTTTTTTATTGATGTAGGATCCAATAAAGTCTTTACATATCAGCAATTTGGACCCCATGTGCCACGCATTTGATCCAGATGGGCATGATCTACTTATTGGCTAAGTTCTGGGGATGGTAACTACTAAAACTTGTAGATCAAGTTTGTAACTTCTGGTCTTGGTGCAAAATTGTCTTGTTATGTATTCTTTTGGTGAATTATTGTAGTCTACAACATATCACTAAGACAGCAGTTACAGGATGTTGGTAAGAAGCTTGTTGGGGCTCAGTATTTTAACAAAGATGGTTCTCTAAATAACAGACAAGATTTTTTTTTTTCTGTTAACAGATGGTTCTGAAAATTTGAACGTCTATGTATAGGTTATGTGTTCAGACTTCAGAGTCTCTTTGATATTATTCTTTGTGAAAATTACAATGTCTTGACATTTATCTGTCAGACTATTAATGACTAAAAAAAGGAGGTAGCAAAACAATTTGATTTGATTAATTGTTTTACCAGAGTACACAAACATTGGCATTCTCACATACATACACAATGAAAAGAGAACGTAAGAGACATACATTTAAAACCAAAGTTGCCAAATTTGTACTTACATAATAACACAATCCTTTTATAATTGTTGTTGTTATGATTTTTTTGGTAAGTGGCTTAAGAAATCAAACATTAGCAGCACTTCGGAAAGAGCCGAGGGACTTGGTACCAGAGGCCCTGAGAACGAATTGGTGATAGAATGCAGCGATCGCAGCTCCGATGAATGGTCCGACCCAGAAAATCCACTGTGAAATATTAAAATATTACATTATTTTCCAATCAAAGAATAGACTTATATATATATATATATATATATATAGTTTTCAAAGGAATAGAAATGGAAAGAAACATACGTGGTCATCCCATGGCTTGCTTTTGTTGTAGATAACGGCCGCTCCGAAACTCCTTGCCGGGTTAATTCCGGTTCCGGTGATCGGAATAGTCGCCAAATGTACCATAAACACCGCAAATCCAATGGGAAGTGGTGCCAAAACCTGTCATTAATCCATAACCTCTTAATTAGTTTATTTACATATCATAACCATGTTAAATAAATTCTTACTAACTCATTGAAAAGAGATACTAACGGGAACGTGAGAGTCTCGAGCGTTTCGTTTGGGATCAGTGGCAGAGAAGACAGTGTAGACAAGCACAAACGTTCCGATAATCTCTGCGGCGAGTCCAGTACCTGTGCTATAGCCATCGGCTAAAGAGTTGGCTCCTCCACCGTAACGAACGTAGTAAGCACTTTGAAAGGCTTTAACGAATCCAACACCACATATAGCACCCAAACACTGAGCCACCATGTAAAGCACCGCTCT
Source organism: Lepidium sativum (assembly GCA_023374145.1). Taxonomy (NCBI): domain Eukaryota; kingdom Viridiplantae; phylum Streptophyta; class Magnoliopsida; order Brassicales; family Brassicaceae; genus Lepidium; species Lepidium sativum. The sequence continues at coordinate 33,645 of JAKUCM010004073.1, forward strand.
AATCAACGACACCTTCCGAGCCAAGAACAGTCCGAATGTCACCGCCGGGTTTATGTGACCACCTTCACAAATTGCCGGGGTCAATTTTAAATAAAAAGAAACCAAGGGGCATTAATTTAAAAACATTCAATAACCGGGTATGAACCGGACCGGTTCAATATAAGATACCTGAGATACCGGCGGTGCAGTAGACGAGGATAAAGATCATACCACCAAAAGCCCAAGCGATACCGAGAATTCCGACGCCGCCACAGTCGTCTCCTCCGGCTTTAGTATCCGACTGAATCTTGTAACCGATAACCGTCAAAACGGTGACGTATAAGAAGAGAAGAGTGGCTACAAACTCAGCAATGACTGCTCTGTACAAAGACCACTTCGTTAGCTCCTCCGCGTCAATAAACGGAGTTGGTGGAGGATCTTCGTAGTCTCTCGCCTGAAATCCTTCTGCTCCTTCTACGTCCTTGGCCATATCTATGGTTTTGTTGTGAAGATGTTTTTAGTTGAAGAATATGTTGTGTGATTGTGAGGATTAAAGAGATGAAGTTTGGTTGTTTATATAGACTATAGAGTGAGTTCTTAGTTAATGTTATTGTTAATCATGGTAAGGGAATAATTTAATTATATTCATAATTTTTTTTTCTTTTAGTAGGTTTTGTGGTTAGTTTTGTATTTGTTCTAATGAAATGAATATAAAAAAATGTATATGATGATTGTGATTATATTTGTGGAAATTATATATTCGCTAGCTGACTTGATGATATGTAATCTTAACCAATCTAATCATTACTTCATAATTATTTTTTCTGTTCATTATAAATATACTTAAACGTTTTTGAGACAATAATTATTATTTTTATATGTTCTTGATTAGAGTACTATACAATGTTTTTAGTGGTTAATACAATAACATAAAAACTTTAAACATCATCTATTATTATATAAATCAAACACATTGAATTTTACAACACTAATTCAAAAATGAAATTAAAATGCTTGAAATAATATTCAATATGAAACAGACTAAAAATAGTTTTATAAAATCTAATCTATTAATTTTCAAAATTTCATGAAATCTCAAACAATATACGATTCTTTATAGTTGAATTCTGATGTGAAAAGTCTATAGACAATTTTTCGCAAATATAATATTCTTCTGGTGACAAAATTATAGCCCAATTCTTTTTTTTTGTGTGTTTTCAATTAATGCTACAAACTTACAAAACATAAAACTAAATCTAAACGTAATTGATGATTGGGATTATTTAAAAAATGAGTATGGAGCTATCAATAAGAACAACGACCTTTATAATTCTAAAATGAGGTAGATAATGGAGAACTAATGGATAAATAAACTGAGCCTCGCCGCCCCATACCTAAACGTAGTTTTCATTTGGACCGACCCTTATATACAATATGCTTCTGTATTTTTCTATCTCTTGTCCTATGTCATGAGCTTTGTCCTCCCTAGAATATTATACACTGTCTTTAGTCTTTTACACATAAAATAATGCAAATAAATTAGTGAATCTTATCTATTTGGGCAGACTTGAAAGTTGGTTTTTCGAATTATAAATTGCGATAACATTATATATTGTAGACTTTTAGATAGCTAAGATTAATTGATCAATGGTAAAATCTTTGATTAGGTTGATTTTCCACTATCTTTAACTTGCTACTTCGATCCAATATCTAGCTACACACTCTAGCATGAGCAAAGTAGACCCATGCATATCATAAATTTTCAACGTTTCATAAGTTCACTATCCTATAAATTAGAAAATTAAATATTTTCGATAACTCAATTTTGTATCATTTTTTTTAATTTGATCGACAAAATTTAATTTAAATTCATCTTTCAATCTCTAATTTTATCCCACAAAACTTTACATTTTCTTTTGTATCTAAATCTCTATTTTTTGGTGTGAAAATTTTCTCAAACTCTATCTTTTCTATTTTCTAATATGTATATCAAAGAATAAAAACAAAAACAAAAAATTAAAAACCAATTCAAAATTATTGTCATCTGTCAAAAACATTTGATTGAGTTATTTTGTCTCTGATTTAATTACATATAAAATTATGAATTCAAATCTCATCTTACTTTAATTAAAAAACTTATATTATAGATTAGATCTTGTTCATCGATCTAATAGATACTTATTACAAAAAAATATATATTATCATTCATTCCTTTGTCTTCTTAACCGTTACTAATTTATAAAGAAAGACTAGATTCATTATCTTTACTACTTCCAAGAAAGAGTTACCAGATGGGATGATTAATACAAAGCAATAAAAAATATATCAATTAGAAGAAAATTTAGTTACCAATAGCAAAAAAATAGTTTTATGTATATAAGAGGATATAAAATAAAAAAATGCTACTACTTCTGTTAAAATTGTATGTGTGAGAATATCTCTAATGTATTCTTCTAATTTTTATTTTAAAATAGATTAATTCTATAATAGATATGTGTTTTGCTCCAAAATATATTTTTATATTTTTTTATTTTAAAAACAATATTTTATTATATTTCATTTTTATTTTAAAAATACCATTGAAAAAGTAATATTTTTCTATTTTAGATTAAAAATAGAATGAGATGATGCAAATTTACTCTAAAATAATATTTTAGAGTCAAAGATAGAGATAATTGGTGATGCTTCTAGTGATTGATAATGATCCAATCAAAAAAGAAAAAAAAAAGGTCTCATTGAGCAGTATAGCTCAGCCAACCCTACCACTACATTAAACATAATATATCACATGGAGGGATAAAAAGAACGACGTCGTTTTATTAACGGGTTCTGTTTCCACTACAGGCTGAAACATGATGAAAGTTGGGCCCAGTGGACCCGAGAAAACCGCCCCGACCAATGCATCGGCACCGTCCATACAGATTAACTCCAACTCACTGCAGCCGTCGGTTCTTCTCAACCACTCCACTCATGCCACGTATTGTAGACCCCACACTCGACAATTATTTCCTCACATTTCCAATTCCAATTTTCTTACGTATCGACAAATGATAAAATTGCAAACAAAAGGAATGTGGTGTTCGTGGCCCATGTTTTGCCACGTCTCACTATAACCTTATCGTTTTTGTCACATACCTACTGTTATTGGTTCATATTTCCACGTCAGCAATTTGACTATCTATCTCTCTTTTATTTTTTAATCTTAATTTGTCTCTTTCTTTTGTATGGAGAATTGTCCATTCGATATTTGGTACGTGTGATATATTCTCTCTAGAGAAATGGGCTAATTTGTTCTAGTAAACATTTGATGTTGTAACACCAAATAAAATGAATACACAATAACAGATTTCGTCAAACTTATATATAAATCTACACAGTCGATGCGGTAAAACGTCATAATTAACTGATGTAGTGTCGTATGACAAATTTTACACTAGTTGATCGTTATTGTGCAGCTTACACGAATGAAGTGAAGTCTCTAATTACATGTTTATTTCTTAAAAAAGTAGTATTCGCATTACTTTATATGTTTATGAAACCCAATGACAGAGAGATGCAAACATAGTCTGGAATGTGCTAGAAACGACGGGAAACAAAGGAATCTTGTGTCGAGATCAAGACAAATACTTTACCAAGATATTAAGATTACTATATCTTTGTCAAAACTTAAAAAGGCACATATGCATGTGGTCATGTGGATGTAGGTTACAGCTTACAAATAAGGTATTGTTATTGTTACATCCCTTAGCTTGTATAATTGCTCACGTTTATCTCGGGTTTTGGTTGTTCATCAACGGTCATAATTTTGGGTTATGCATACCAAAATTCCAATGACGTGACTTTGGGACGGTGTTTTCTCAAGGGCAATAATAGAGTTATTTGGATATATACATATATAAACAATAGAGTAAATAATCTATATATATATATATATATATGTCTTGGCATTTTTCTGTATTTCTTTGTTCAAATGTTAAACTATATGAATAGATTAATGATTACTGTAAATGTAATACTCTCTCTCTCTC
>JAKUCM010004074.1:0-28113 GCA_023374145.1 Lepidium sativum
GATCCAAACTGATGTTATACTGTATAGAAGGTACAACACCAACCATATGATTGACAATATGTGAAGCATGTGGATAAGATGTCTGAGATGAAAGACCAGGAGGTACATCACCAACCATAGCGTTGACAGTATGTAAAGTATGAGGGTAAGATGTCTGAGATGAATGTGGTTTAGGGATACATTTGATTGTTTTTGATTCGAAACATTTAGCTGTGATGCGGATGCAGAAGGCTGACCATATAAACGATGTCCAGGAGGGTATCCGTGCAATTTATAGCACTTCTGCATTGTATGTCCTAAACAACCACAATGAGTACCATAAGGTCTTTGCTTCTCATGAGTTGCAGCATAAAGCACATTTTCCAATGGTCCTGTATAAGAGCTATCATTTAATTCACCATTGTGATATCCTTAATTAGTAAGATTGGCAGGACCAATGCTTTGCAATGCGACATTATCAAGTCTTGTAGAAGGTTTAATTTACTCCTTTCATCTTGAGAAACCATATGAAACACCTCTTCAATAGATGGTATGGCTTGGACATCAAAATGTGGTGAAGAGTTGGTTCAAAAGTCTCATTTAAACCCATTAAGAACTTAGTCATATGAATTGTTTGTTGAAGCTTTTCCCATAGAGTTGCAGTACTGCACTCACACTTTCCATATGTGCATTGAGGAAGTTCAACAAAATTCTTAAATTCTTCCCATAAGGTAACAAGCTCAGTATAACAGGTAGTCACATTCATAGAACATGCTGTATATAGCTCAAACGCTGTTCGATTTCACAAACACATGGAGAATCATCTTGCTTGAAGCGAGACATTAAATTTTTCTAAATTCTTTCAATAGTAGAAACATACAACAGACTCTGTCCTATTTTCTTTGAAACAAAATTAATCAACCATGTAGCTACCATATCATTACAAAGAGACAAGGTTCAACCATCTCTATGATTATCAGGAGGTTTTGGAATAATACCGCTACTAAAACCGAGTTTGTTTGTGACGTTGAGAGCCATCCTCACTGATCTTCGCCAAGAATGGAAATCAGAGCTGGAAGAGAGTTGATGTAAGACTAAAACAAGACATGTGTGGTCCAACAAGCGGAGATAATACGGAGTATCATATTAATCGGTGGAAGCATATGTTAGAACCTAAGGTTGAAGACGAAGAAAGTTGTTGTTTGTTGGATCACAAAGTCGAAGCCAATAGGCTTCTGAACTTTAACACTTTGTCCTCCGATCTCGATACAAGATTATTTCGAAGGAAAACTGAGAAAGAGTTATACTCTGTCCCTAGAGACTCGTGTATGCAAATCCCCAAGGTGAACACTTCAGAGCCGTCGTCGAGCTCAAGATCGAAGTTCTGTCATACAAGAATTTTGTTTCTCTCCTTTCTTATCATCTTCGACCTTCTCTTCCTCTATAACGTATCCTTTTTGTATATTTATACGCCAAGGAATACGTATCTCAAACGCATACTTCCTCTTTAAATTGAACCGGGTTCGATTGTTGGTACATATTTATTTGAATCAGTTAAATCGGTTAATGCCGGTTTACCGCTCTAATCAATTTTATGAACAATATTACAACAATCCCCCACATATTGTTCTTAAAGATTTTTGTAGAAGTGTTGATGGTACAATAGACTTGAATCAACTTAATCTCCAAGCATTCGCTCATCATCTTTTGACCTTAAAGTTCCTTTATCCGATAAGTTTAAGAGTAGTACACTTTAGACTTTATCCTTGACAACCTTGATAGTGATAAGTTACAATGCAGATTAACACCTTAATAGCAATGTTCAAACTTATACACATCAATTTTATCCTTCAACATTGTTACAAGTCTTTCATATATTCGACCTATTGAACCAGTTGTGTTTCAAATCAGTGAGTCACACGGTAAGGTTTCAGAAGACTTCAACTCTTGCTCTTTGAGTCCCATTTCTCTAGCTGTGTCCAGGACCATGCGTCCACACAATCCTTTAGTGAATGGGTCTGCAATGTTCTTTGCAGATCGAACATATTCAATGATAGTATACCAGCTTCAATCAAGCCCCTTATCATCTTATGTCTTGATCTTATGTGCCTCTTTTTCCCCATTATACAACTTATTCATAGCCACAGCTAAAGCTGACTGAGAGTCGCATCTCAGTGAGATAGAAGAACACTCCTTTTTGTGCATAGGAAGATCAGCTTGCACATTTCTCAACCATTCTGCTTCTTGACCTGCTAACTCCAATGCAATCAATTCTGACTCCATGGTTGATCGTGCTGTACAAGTCTATCTTGTTGACTTCCAGGATATTGCACCTCCTGACAGAGTGAAGACAAAACCATTAGTAGAGTTAATGAGTGTATCTACTTAGTCTACTCACTGTATAGACGATGTCTGGTGTAGTGCAATTCATTAGGTACATTACACTACCTAATATCTTAGCATACTCTTCATGTTGAACACTTGAAATTACCACACAATATTGAATCCGCGTGATACCAAGTGCTTATGATATAAAATAGTTATATAATGTCATAACAATATACATATTTTTTTCATTTATATTGTGTGAATTATTAAAATAATGTAATTAATAATATAGTTGTATAACCAAACAATTTATTTTCTTAAAATTGTTTAATTGTTGACATTAACAATGAAATAATATTTATTTTCGATCTCCTAAAACAAATTTTATTATGAATATTATTATTTGATTCTCTCTTCATTTGAGTTTATAAACATTTTGTAATATTATTATAATATAGGTTTCCTATGTTAGATCTATCTTCATAACAATTAGGCAAAGATAAAATAACTGTGAAATCACATACGGTATTGACACATCTTTTTAGCAAAGTATTTGCACATTATACGAGACTTACAATTAAACTGAACTGAACTTTAACACTAAACTTAAATGTTGAATCATAAGTTTATAGTATGGAAGTGTTAATTGGTAGACGAATTGTGTAAAACTGACGGTAGAAGTTTACATGACCGTCAAAACCAATCCCATCAGGGCTGTGAATTTTGTCTGCGCCATTGGTTTTATTTCTATACTAGAGCGAGAAGTTAATGAACAAAACTCAACTTCATGGGAGAGAAATCCTTTAAGGTACTTAAGTTCTTCAACTTTTCGTACTTACATGGTAGGGATTCATTGCATTGCAAAATTGGTCACTATTTATTCTGTTAATTTATTTGTTCGCCATTACTTATTCTATAATTAAAGAACTGATTATCAATATGTAAATGTTAAGAAACAATATTAATAGAACGATGTCATATGAACATTAAAAAGGGAAATAAAATTTTTTAATGTCAGTGAAAGTATGGTCACAAAAAATTGTCTAGGAAAAGCTATTTTACTATTACCTACTTTGAAATCTCGAGAATTATTACAAATTAAGTCAGAGTAAATGTAATGAGAAAGATTCTACTTCCATTTCACTAAATCTATACTAATAAAAGCAAGGTTTTGATACCTCTTGCCATCCAACTCATCTTTCTCAAACTCCTATGTTCTTGACACATCACTCCTATCTTCTTGCCACATCAGATTTTGTTTTAGAATTTTTTATTTTTTAATAAAAAAAATCAAAAGAAAATTATTATTTACTTAATCACATTACTTACTATAATATGGACATTCAAAGGTCTCACATCAAATTAAGTTATATTATGTTGTAATCTATACTAAACCAATATATTGATTATAAGTACTTAATCACATTACTTACTATAATATGGACATTCAAAGGTCTCACATCAAATTAAGTTATATTATGTTGTAATCTATACTAAACCAATATATTGATTAGAGATATAATATATCGTAGCGTATAGCCAAAATTATTAGAAGAGTTATCTAAATTACCAAACAAAAAAGAATACGATTCTTTTAAAATATATATGAAAAAAATATTTTTTTACTTAATAAACTATCCATAATCTGAATACCAATTAAAAATGACCAAACTGATAAATAATATTTTACGTAGTAAAACCTAAACTTACATATTATTTAAGAATAATCAAACTAACTAACTTATCAAAATACTGCAATTTAGTGGTCAAGAAAAAGAAACTATTTTATTACAAATGACTCAACTTATATATAATACTACTTAGGTTTGATGTTCTAGCAAAATAATTTTTCTAAAAGGATTGGTAGACGTAGTAGCGGTTACTAATTTCAAGTGCCGTTTTTTTCCAATTAGGTACTACTCATCTGTTTGATGACTAACAAAAAGCAGTCACTTCAACTAAAAATATAAATTAGAAAAAATAAAAATAAACTATGTAAAATATAAAATAGAAAAAAAAATACAATATTTTCTACATTGATTATAATTTATAAGTGTAGACATCTATCTACATGTTAGGAAATAAATAGTTCAATTGAGGTATATCCAATGCCTTTGCACCTCAAAAACACACCTACACCTTCCATACAAATAATAACCAAACTTTGTTGCCTTTTTACCCAGGGAGATGATAACAATGTAGAACTAAAAACTAAAACTCCTGAAAGTTTAAAACACATTATTGGCCAAACTTGCAAATTTCATATCAAAGTGTCAATGTACATATTCCTAGCTTCACGTCAAACTTTCACTCTCCTGTATTATTTCGAACAACGTTGGCAAGAACGACGAGGCGTCCGAAATAAATAACCCCATATCTGCTGACTGTGCAATTCTTTCCAAGGCTCGGAACACACATCGAAACAAAATATTCGATGAAGACGTGAAGAACGAGAAGCGCACCCATCTAGACAACTAAACCAGCTTATTCACCTCACATTACAAGTTGTTTCTTTGATTTAATTTAAAATCATTCTCAATGTTACAAGTTTTTTCAATTTCCTGTCCCTCCATACTATTCATAAATTACTTCCACTCAATATTCATTACTATCAAAATGTTGTGTTTTGTTAAATATGCATACGTTAATAAAGTCATCCAAAGTTTATTGAATCTATCATGACACAAACCTACAAATGGCTTCATCAATCCAAGGTGTAGATAATGTGTTGATAAAGAGATTGCATGAAACAAAAGAATTTATTGTAAGGTAAGATGAACTATATTTATCTCTTTTTTTACATATTTGAAAAACCTAAATTGAATATGAACCGAGTCAAAGAAAAAAGTTAAATAGGTTTCTTTAAAATAAAATTTCTTTAGAATAAACAATTTTCATAATATATTATATAATCAATTAGCTTATATAGCATAATTTAGTTATTATATATTTGGAAAAAATACTAAAATTTAACCGTTTATTATATATTTAGATTTTGTCATTTATAAATCAAAACCCTCTAATTACCTGAAACTGAATCTTCTTCTTCGTCCAATTCTTAATCTCTTTTTATTAACTAAGTCCATTTCGATTTTGTTAAAAAAAATCTTTGAAAATAAAGGTTTTGTTTTACATTTTAAATATATTTATGGACCAAAGACTATATAATATGTAACTTAATCTTCGTTATTCGAATTCGAAAGACCTTAAAATGTCCATATTACACGTCAGTTGATTTACAGTGATGAAGTTGTTTAATCTTCTATTGAAACTATACAGATTCACCTCTTTTGAATGTCCATAGTTACTTTTTATTTTTATTTTTTATACCATCCAAAATAGTTGGGTTGAATATCTTATATACATATCATTTTTCCGTTTAGTCAATCCAACTAATAATTCTGATATCTAAAATTTGTTCCTTTTCTCTTAATTTAGACAAACTATAAAATGATTTGAGGTTATTGTATCTTATCGATTTAATTATTCGAAAAGAATAACATCTTATGCAATTTGGATATTTCAATGACATAATTTTATAAATAAATACTACTTCATAAAAGATATATTCTTAAATTGTTCTTCAGATAATATTATAAGTATAGTCTTCAAATAATTTCACACATGTACTTTTGATCTTTAAATAATAAATATAACCAGACCAGAATCTTGATTGAAGTCTGCTTCATAACTATAACTCATAACTGAAAAATTGCACTATATGCCTTCAAACATTCAAAGGACGAGATGCCATTAATAATCTAGCCTGCAACCACATCTACCACCATGATTGCATAATAAGTTGGCTTAACGCAAATAAAAATTGTCCAATATGTAGGGTAATATATCTTTAATTTTTCCATTCCAAATAATATTAAAATTATTCATTTCTAATGCACATACCTTTCATTTCAGAAATACAACGCAAATCACAAAATTTGACAAGTTACTAAACAAATAAACTACACATAAATGTTTCTAAACTAAAAACCGGGCATACCCCGATCAATCCCCTAGTATGATCGAAATGAATAGATGTATAATTTGTATCAAAATAAAGATAGAGGAACACAACGCCAAAGAAAAAAACAAACAAAAAACACAAAGAGCAAGACGATCAGAAACACCATTATAAGTGGAGAGTTGGAGGAGTAACCGGTCCCATTACAACGACACGAAGAATAACAATTACGCAACTACTATAATCCCCAATACAAAACGTCTCCTATATCATACTTCCTTTCCACTAAATTGCGAACACTTCTTTATTACTTTTTATTTGTTTAATTGTTTAATTCATTAATTAAAATAATTTTTTCGGAACATTTTGGAAATATTTGTCTTATTATTTAAAGCATTTAGGTATTCGTTTACTCACGTATCAATTACAAAAATATAGGTATTTAAATAAATCAGATATATTATTACTTATTAGATTTGTTACAATATAAGTTATAAACACTTAGAAGTTTAAAAAAAAAAAAAAAATCAACACACATAGTCAAAACCTACAAATAATGTCTACTAATTAAGCAACTCTAACCTACAACATGGACATTTGTGACTTGCCTCAAACCACTTTACGAGACATGTAGTCTCAAACAAGTGTTTACAAGGCATTTCCAGCAACTCTTATTCATTAATACAATTTTCTTGGCATATTACACACTTGATGTCGTCCTCTGATTTGTTATCAAATCTCCACAATATAAATTAACCTTCTTAAAAAATTGATTGCTTCAACCGTTGGTGGTTTTGGTATAGAACTCCATGAATCCATTGAAGCTTGTAGTACTTGTGCATACTCGTCAATTGAGAAATATTTATTATGGATCATTAATGATAGTGTTACAATATTTGAAATATTGTAATTGGGAGAATACACCACTTCCTTTACCATGTTTACAAGATTATTTATGGTGTGGACTGCTCGAATTGTGATACCTTTTTCTGTTAATAAAGTAAAATGATTGAAGTAAGGCCTTAAACCAAGAGAGTTACATATCTTGACGACAACTATAATATAACCATCAATGTTTTTCTCATAACACTACAAGAAAACAGGCAGTTTGCGTTGGAAAATTACGATGCCAGAAGGGTGTCGTAAAAATGCTTTGCATTTGCTACGTTCTTGCGATGCCACTGCATCTCAAGAGCGTAACATAAATGCGATGCCGATAAAATGTCGCAAGTTTGCGTTGCTATTGCGATTCTTTTGCGACGTTCTTGCGACACCGCTAAATATGTCTCAAAAACATCGCAAACATGCGACGTTCTTGCGAAGCCAAATTTATATTTCAGTTTTGCGACATCTTTGCGTTGGTTTTGCGTTTGACATTTTGGACATCGCAATTCCGTAGCAGAATTCTTGTTTTTCCCTATAAATATCCCCACATGAGAATGTATTTTGACACCAAACCAAAAGTAATAAGAAAGAGAAACTAGTGAGAGAAATTTTTGTTTGCCAAAAATGTCCATTAAATTATATATATTGATAAAATAAATGATGTCAGAACATGAATTGTTCACTTTAGGACGATGGATGTATAATCGAAGGGATATGGAGACTGGAGAAGTGACGAAGGAGTTCCGAGATGGGTTGCAGGCATTTATAAATCATGCGGCAAATAATCCACATACTCCAAATGACGGTAACATATCTTGTCCATGTATAAAGTGTGGGAACAAGAAATATTTGAATATCGATATGGTCAAAAGACACGTTTATAATAGAGGATTTACTCCAAACTATTATGTTTGGTTTTCTCATGGGGAGGGGTATAATTTGAGTGCTACTGTTAATGATCAAGCTAGTCATGATTATGCTAAAAACAATCCCTAACACGAACATGAAACTATTACGATAATAGGTCTCGGAACCTTCGGGTTTGTCAGACCTATTACGAAAAGGGTCTTAGGACCTTTTATTTTTTTTTAAAATAGTTTGCGAGACTCTTGCAACATCTGGACCATAGACGTCGCAAGGGCCTTGCAGAAACTATTTTTTAGCCGGGATACTTACCGGTTTCATATTTAAATGCTATTGTACCGTTTTAACATAATCATAAATATATTATTGGAAACGGATGATTATTTGATTGTTAACATCAAATGTATAAATATGTTTCAATATATGATAATCCCGAAGGCCTTCTACATATATTCATACTTAGGCTTTCGGATCCGTTTTTTTTAAACGACATATGGACCGTAGACGTCGCAAGGGCCTAGCATGGTCTTTTTTTCCCTTTCCCCACTTGGAATTAATTACTACTGTATCGGAAATAAATGATAATTTGATTGTTAACATCAAATGTATAAATATGTATAAATAGATTCATACTTAGGCTCTCGGATCCGTTTTTTTTTTAAATGAGACCATGCTAGGCCCTTGCGATGTCTATTGGAAAGATGTAGCAAGGATCTCGCAGGGTATTCTCAAAATTAAAAACCCTAGTACCATCCCAGGACTGTCGCGTTTATGTGAGAGCCTTGCGATGACCCTATATTTTTAATTAGTGCGCCGTTCTCCTTTTCTCCTTCTTCTCTTCTTCGCGATTTCCCTGCAACTCCAATCTCTTTCTCGTTTTTCGCCGTCAAACTTCTTTTCCGGCTTGCTCCGCCACGGCGCCTCCATTTCCGACGCCGTCCGCCTCCCCGGTAAGGTTTCTCCTCCTCTTTTCTCTCTTCTCATGACTCATCCTTCAACGCTTTTGTCTTCTCTTCATTCCCAGATTCCGCCTCCCGTTTTTCCTCCTCCCTACAGCTCCGGTGACCTCCTCCTCCTATCAAGGTAAGTGATTGTTCTTCTATTTTTGTGTTTACAATGTAGATTTTGGATTGTATATGTTAGATTTAGGATTGGAATTTTAGATTTAGGATCTTAGATGTTGAATTTTGAAATTACAGATTTACTCAATATTTTTGGATTTACAAAACAATTTTTGAATTTATAAGATGCTTTTTTGATTTAGAAAACAATTTTCGGATTTACAAAATATTTTCTTTGATTTACTATATAATTTTCGGATTTATTAAACATTTATTAGATTTATTAGACTTTTTATGAATTTTAAAATCTTTTTTAAATTTTATAAAATGATTTTCGGCTTTAAACAATTTTCAGATTTACATAAAACATTTTGTATTTATTACACTTTTTGTGGATTTTAAAACTTTTTTTGAATTTTTATAAAGTGATTCTCAGTTTTCTAAATCCATTTCCGGATTTACATATTTTTTTATATTTATAACACTTTTTGTGGATTTTAGAACTTTGTTTAAATTTTTATAAAGTGATTCTCGATTTTCCAAATCGATTTCCGGATTTACTTAAATTTTTTTGTATTTATCACACTATTTTTGTATTTTCAAAATTTATTTTAATTTAATAATGTGATTTTTTGGATGTACTAAATGCTTGTCAATTTTATTAGACTAATTTAGTATACTGTATTAGTATTTTCATTTTTATTTTTTCAGATTTCTAGATCTCATAATCCCTACACTCGGCGACTCCTGGATCGAGTTCGAGATCTGTTCCCTCGACGCCTGGTGCTAGTTTCTCCTCTCAGCCAGAGTTTTCTCCAGTCGCTGATACTGTTCATGCACCTCCCGATGTGTTCCAGTCCCTGACACCAGATGCTACTACAGGGATGACAATCAAGGACATACTTTCTGATCCCGTCCACATATATTTCCCTAATCTTCATCCAAACCGTCCGCCGGGAACTTTGTGGTATTACATTTCAATTTTTATTTAATTAATTTATACATTTATTATTATTAAATTTAAATTTAATGAATTTATCTTATGTGAGTTCGATGACGACGAGATTTTGCCAACAACAGTTCAGAAGATCTTTGAACGAGATTTTAGGAGCCGCATGCTAATTTTAGCTGTACACCCATCCACATAATTGATAGATGGTTTAGAACGTTTGCGGTAATAAAATTTCCTTCATTAATTTTACTTTATTACAATATTTATTATGTACAATTAACTACAATTTGTTAATCTTTTTTGTTAGTCCGCAAAGAGTTTGAGGCAGTCTTGCGTAGACGGACGAACGATCAAGTAGGTCGTTGGAAAAGTAAGTGGAAGAAGAACAACAATGAGGCAATGCCACAGTGGTTCAAGGATTCAGTCTGGGAAGACCTTATTCGGTACTGGGAGGATCCGAAGTCGCAGAAGAAAAGCGCAAGCTGTCGGGCAGCTCGATTGTCTGACCCTGATGAGAGCGGTCTTTACAAGAATTTTTTGGGCCGAACTTCATTCAAAGCCTGAGCCCGCAAACTGGTAAATAATTTTATTTAAAATTTAAGCATATTTTTAAATATATCATATTATATTTTAATCTTTTTTCAGCAAGAGGAATCAGGGGATACTCACCCTGATATCCTTAACACTCTATACATCACCAAGTGGAACAAAGACGAGGTTTTTGTGGATAAAAAATCCAATAAACTCTACAACAACGTCACTGCAAGGATGCAGGAATTGACTCAAGAATGCGGTGATGAGAGCTCTGCATCCGGGAGATTATATACTGCACAGAAGAACCAAATCAATTCAGAGATAAAATAATTATACATTCTTCCTTTAGATTTTACTTTAGATAAATTTCTCTAATTTTTGAATATATATTTCTTTTATTAGATCGCTCCCCGTAAAAAAAGGATACTATTTGGGACAGGTTCTCTTGGCTCGAGGATTGAACAGTGTATCTCACCTCAAGGATTTTCTCAATCCTCCGTAGCTTCTGATGACCTTCGAGAGATAGTCGATTGGCAGATCCAAGAGTTAGATCGGACTAACACCGAGCTGGCCAAAGCTAAGAAGAAAATTACAAACTACGATCGCTTGTGGTTTGTACTGGCTAAGAAGGATCGAGAGCTGGCTGATGCGTTTGCGGAGATCAATGAAGACGAAGACACTGACTCTGGCTCAGGGAATTTAGTCCGCTCCGATGATTTTTGAATATTTAAAAACGATTTGTAAACTGTTTTTATTTAATCAATTTTATTTTATTATTTTAGTATTTTTTAATTTTAGTTTTTGTTTTATTAATTAATATACCGTCGCAGAGCCGTCACAAGGACTTTCCTCGCAGGAAAGTCGCAAAAAATTACCTCGCAAAAACGTTACAATAGATCCCTCGCTGAAATGTCGCAAATCACGACCTCGCAAACACCTCACAAGCACTGTAATCGCAGCGACGTCGCATGCTCTGGTCTAGCAGATCTCGCTAAAGACTCGCATTGCTCGGCATCACGTTCACATCGCAAAACTTTCTTATCCCTTGCGACAGGGAACCTTGCAAGAGCTTTGTGACGTTTTTGGGGCGTTGCAAACCTTGCGACATTTCTGCGAGGGAATCATGTTTGCGACTTGAAAATTGCGATATTTTTCTTTACGTCGCAAGGTCGAGTCATATAGTTTTTTGCCAGGCTGTTGGAGGCATGTTACCATCGAAAATGCCCAATTTTCTCTTTGTGTAAGGTTCATCAACACTAACTTTGTATGAAAAAGAATGCGTTATCCATTATTCTAAAAAAAAATTGATGGTTATTAAGTTGACATTATAGTTTCTTAAAATGGTGTATGTAACAGTATAATTTATAATATATAACCAGAGATATTATAATCGTGTTTTGTAAAAAAGATAAATATAATCGTGTGTTGGAAAGAAGAAGAGAAATATTTTAATGAAGTTGTTATACATACCTAAAATGCAATGTTGTCATTGCACTTATAGAAAGGAATTCTATCTTCAAACTTAATTTCACAACTTGTGTATTGTCTTTGAAATGTCATGTTTTTTTTATTAATTATAGTTAAGCTTCTATAAATTAATAATGTTGGAATTACACTAGAATAATATTCTTATTAATTTATAGAGATTATTAAGTTATGGATATACTAATTGAACAAAAGTTTTAAATCAAAACTATAAAATTATATTATTTTATAGAAATTTTTAGTGTATATTAATTTATAAAATATTAAGTTAAAGAAGTTATATTAACGGATATATGTGTTTGGAAGGGAAACATGCTCTACTATTTATACTATTTATAGATGATTGAAATAACTACTTTCTAGGTAGTTATTAATCGAATAGACAGAAGTAATTTACTAGTATTTACGTAAAAGAAGACACTTTTGGTTCAAGTGTTGAAGATTTGTAAAGATAGTTAATTTGTAAAAAGGTGCCTTTTCAATGATTATCTTAATGGACTTTAATTCTTGATGTTTGACTTTTGTATGTCCACGACTTCGCCCGGACGCATCGCTGAGAATGTAGACAAAAGATCCATATCATGTGGTGTGAGTGGAAGAAGTACATGATCATAATGACTGTACGAGAGGAGTTGACGAAACCAAGTCGCGTCTCTTGCTTTTCCAAAAGAAACTTGAGGCCAATACAATAGGAAAGAGATCTTGCCGTGTCCGTAATGTCAACTTTGGTTGTGAGCCATCCGATTTTCTGCAAGAGTATTGGCATTTGAATAACACCGTGACTAAGAATTGTTTATAAGCATAGATTTGAACATGGAACGGATAGAACAATAACTGTCTGTATTTGCATGTACATATTGTTTCATCTGTTTCTAAAAGTAGGTTCATCATAGATTGCAAATGATAGAAGAACTAAGCATTGCATTCTTTGCTATTTTGCTTTGATAGAAATTATAGTTAAATTTTGACTATTATAAAATGTCTCTGGAATTTATGTCACGTTGTTGTGAGTTAAATACAGTCTCTGAATAATTAATGGAAGTTGAATATTATTGTGAAAATTGTGATCATGCTCATGTTCATATCTTGAAATTTATACAAAACTATTATGTAAGTCAGAAAATTTGGTTTACACTATAAAACACACACTAAAGATGAATATACAACCTACCTAACAACAAGGTTTCGTTTGTCATACAATAACAGAAAGCGCTGAATTTACTTTTCTTAACAAAATCTATTTTTACCATATAACTGAACTAAATCTTCTTCAATAGCTTTCCATGGAAAGTTCTATAGAACTGGAAATCCGAAGCCTTGGGTGTAAAAAGAAAATTCATTTATGAGTAAGGTCTTATAAAACAATCCTTGAATATGAATTTCATAAAGGTTCTTTGTAAAGTAATGGATACAACATATAATTATATCTTTTATGAATTGATATCACCAACGTAGAATATTTTCATGGAACGCTGCAGCGTTTGAAGTACAAGCCAGCATCTCTTAATTGGTGTGGAGACGTTAACTTGCGCAACCTGAGAACTTTACTGGAATCGGTACCGAACTACCTTCACCATATGGTACATCAATCGAACCCATCAATTGAGCACCAATAGGTGGCAACGCATCTCTCATCACATCGTTGTCACTCACATCATCATGGCCATCATTATCATCATCATCCGAAGAAGAACTTGGCCTCGGGGTCAACAACTCACAATTGTTTTCATCATGGAAAAGATGGCCACAATGAGCACAAAAGTTACATAATTTCTCAAACTTCAGCATGAGAACACACGTTAGGTCACCAAATCTCACCGTACGTTGAAAACGCAGAGACACAGTTACATCCCACATCAATTGGAGTCGAACATAGTCGACGTAGACGAAGCCCTCTTTGTTGAAATCAGTCTCCATAAAATTCCCCAAACTGTGGCCTAATGTTTCCACTATACGCAGAGTAAGAAGATGTATCAGGATCCCCTTCACTTGAATCCCGAATGGGTCGAAGTTGGGGCATCATCAAGCGTATCTGGTGTACCGCGTTCGACAACAAGCATCCAGTCATTAAATGACCATGGACCACGGCGAAGAATGGCAGTTATCGTTTCATCACAACTGCAACAACATTTCCATCAAGTCTTCAACAACATTGAGTGAAATTTCCTGAACTTGTCTCTTTAATTCATTTGCCATTGGAAATAAAATTTGAAAAACACTCTACTCACAGAAAGCGTGAAGGAAACAATTCTTTGGATTTATAGTGTAGGGATGAATCAATCAACTGCTTGTTTATAGTGCTAGAAGTAACTGAAAGTTAAAATATTTCTCTTGATCATTAATGATCAATGTACAAGGCCCTAAATAGCCAATTCGGTTACATAAGTAAAAGAAGTCAATACGCAGATTTAGGACTGTTACAACTAAACTAAAAACAGATAAGAGCAACAGAATATTCCCATATTCTATCACCCTCCTGCAGTCGAATCGTCGGCTTGCCGGACGGTGAGACTGGAGCGGAATTCTGTGTGCAACGAGGTCGGTAGACCCTTGGTGAAAATATCTGCGTACTGAAGTGATTAGGGAACGTGAATCATACGTACTTGGCCAATAACTACTTTCTCCCTCACAAAGTGTATGTCGAGCTCAATGTGTTTGGTGCGTTGATGCTTCACTGGATTGGTGGATAGGTAGACTGAGCTGATGTTGTCGCAATAGACTATTGATGTTTTGTGTAGTGGTCTTCGTAGTTCTAGCGTTAGATTTCTGAGCCAAGTGATTTCTGCGACGGCATTGGCAATGCCCTTGTATTCGGCCTCAACGCTGGATCGGGACACGGTAGGTTGGCGTTTGGATGACCAAGACACTAGATTGGGACCGAGGAACACTCCGAACCCTGATGTGGAACATCTTGTGTCTGGGCACCCTGCCCAGTCTGCATTTGTGTATGCAGTGAGGTCATCAATGCTGCCCTTAGTAAGTTGGATACCATGACTTATGGTGCCTTTGATGTAGCGTATGATCCGGCGAAGGGCGTGAAGATGTGGTTTGCGAGGATCGTGCATGTAGAGGCAAATTTGATGAACTGCATAAGAGATGTCCGGTCGTGTAAATGTAAGGTACTGTAGTGCTCCAGCTAGACTTCTGTAAAATGTTGGATCTTTCACTGCTTCACCATCGGAGACTGAGAGTTTGGACTTGAGGTCGACTTGTGTGGCGATTGGTTTTCAGTCGTGCATTCCTGACCTATCAATGATGTCATGTGCATAAAGTGATTTCGTTAAGAATATACCTATTTTGTTGAATGATGCTTTGATGCCCAGAAAGTGCTTTAGTTTGCCGAGATCGGTCATTGGGAATTCGTCTTTGAGTTTCGTCTTGACTTGGCCGAGGAGGGAATTCGACAGTGATTGGGATGATTGGGATCGAAGAAACCCGGTGGTTGACGCATGAAGCCCGTTTCGGTTAGATCACCCTGCAGAAACGCGTTGTGTACATGTAGTTGATGGATTGGCCATTCAAGTGAGACACCAACGTTGAGGACTGTCCGGATTGTAGCCGACTTGACTACAGGGCTAAATGTCTCCATAAAATCAACGTCGTGCTCCTGTGATTTTCCATTGGCAACGAGTCGTGCCTTGTGCCTTGACAAAACACCGTTAGCATCAAACTTATGTTTAAATGGCCACATTGAACGCACAATATTAGTATGTTGTGGCCGTGGTACCAAATCCCATGTTCTAGTTTTGACCATAGCATTATGTTCAGTTTTCATCGCCGGATTCCAGTTAGGATAAGCTAAAGCTTTGATATGGCTTGTGGGTAGCGGCGATTTTGTGCTGGTGGTGAGAGAGAGAATTTTTCTAGGCTTTGTAATTCCCGACTTTGATCTTGTGTGGATCGTTATCGGTGCATGATAGAGTGGATCTGGGCGAGATGGACGTGTTTGTGAGGTGGGCTGAGCAACTGTTTGGGCCGGTAATGGGCCTTGAAGAAGAGACTTAAACATTAGGGAAACATCATCACCAAGAAAGTGATAAGAAGGAGGTGGCACAGTTTGCGCCGCCGCCGGGAATTTTTCTTCGTCAAAGAAGACATGAAGAGAGATGATGATGCGGTTTGTTTTCAAGTCTAGGCATCTATATCCTCGGTGATTTGAGGGGTAACCGAGAAAGAGGCATGGGGTTGACCTTGGTGATAGTTTAGGTAAGTTTGAATGATTCAAATTTGGGAAACACAAACAACTGAAGACCCTTAAGTGGTCATAGCTCGGTTGTTTTTTGAAGAGGAGTGTAAACGGGATTTGATTGTTGACAAATTTGGAAGGAGTTATGTTAATGAGGTGTGCTGCCACATGAAGAGCCTCGACCCAAAAAGAAGTTTCGAGTTTGGCTTGAAACAAGAGGGACCGAATGGAGTTATTGATTGTTCTTATCATTCTCTCTGATTTACCATTCTGTTGGGAGGTGTGTGGACATGAAAAACGGACAATGAGGCCGGTATTTGAGAAATGGGTATTGAAAAGATCATTGTTGTACTCTCCGCCATTGTCGCATGGGAACTGTTTTATTTTTGTGTGAAATTGGGTTTCGATATATGATGAGAAATGGAGAAATTTGGAGAAAACTTCATTTTTGCGACGTAACGGATAAACCCAAAGGTAATTGGAGTAATGATCGAGGAAGATAACATAATAGCGTATACCGCTTATGCTCGGGACCGGCGACGCCCACACATCAGAATGGATGATTGCAAAAGGATGGTCAACTTGCGAGTTTGAGGCAAAGAAAGGTTGTTTGATAGGTTTTCCTAATCGACATGGTTCACAAGACATGGGTACTACGCCCTTATTACAAGGAATTGAATTGGAATATGAAACATAATTTAGGATGCATTATTGAGGTGACCGAGCCTCTTGTGCCAAAGATGAGGAGTAGAAGCAAGTAGGGCCGTTTGAGTTGGTGGTGATTGGAAAATGGTTGGAAGAGAATAGAGGTCACCGGAGCTATCACATCGGAGTAGAGTTTCCCGTGTCGGTAGATTCTTTATATAAAAACCATAGGGATCAAATTCGACAGTGCACCAATTGTCTTTTGTAATTTTCTGACAGAGATTAAGTTTTTAACAATTTGTGGAGTTACAAGAACATTATTGAGTGATAGCTTCCGATTTTTGGTTGGAAAAGTAGTGGAGCCAATTGAAAATATAGGAATTTTGGAACCGTTACCGACAATTACTTGCTGATTAGTGCTATGATTAAGACTAGTTTGGAGATTACCTGCTGAAGGTGTTAGATGAGCTGTAGCTTCCGAATCCATATACCAGTTTGCTGCTGAGGCATCCGTCAATGTATCTGAGGTGTACACTTGTGGGAGCTGGGGAAATTCAACCATGTTTGCCTGTGGTGGAGCAGCAGGTCGAGGTGGCTGCTGGTAGGCCCATGGCGGATATTGATGTGTCCAATATGGTGGAGGTGGCGGCCAGTATGGTTGTGGCGACCAGTTGTTGTTGCGGTAGTTGCGGTAGGAGTAATTGTTTCTCCCTCCTCGGCCTCTATTGTTGCCTCTGTAGCTTCCTCTGTTTCCCCTGTAGCTGTTGTTGTTTCCCCGGGGGCGACTCTGGTAATTGTTGGATGGCGCCTCAGGTGGTGGAGTAGTAGCGATCAGGGCTGTGGAGGAAGAGGCGAGGCGGTATCATGTGATTTGCTGTGGCACGATGTAAGAATTTTAAGCGTTTTTCTTCCCATTCAAGCATGGATTTGGCAGAGGCGTAAGTGGGGAAGGGCTCTTTGTGCTTGATAACATTGATGATGTTATCAAACTTCACATTTAAGCCATTGATGATGTACATGACAAGAGTGCGATCGGAGACGGGAGCGTTAACATTGGCAAGTAGATCGGATAGAGATTTCATCTTTTGACAATAATCGGTGACAGACAAATCACTGATCTCCATGGTTCGTAAGTCGTTGTCGAGTTCAATTGCGTGAGCTTCTTTGTTGTTACGAAACTCGTTCTCAATATGAAGCCAGACGTGACGGGATGTTCCGCCGGGTTGGAATGATGAGTGAAAGAGTGGTTCAGACAGCGTTTCGTAGAGCCAGAGTTTAACCAAGCCGTCCCGTTTTTGCCATGAAGTGTCGTTGACACCAGTAGGAGTAACCGTGCCATAGAGATGGCCAGATACGTTAAATGTCATACAATGGGTGAGCATAAATTCTCTCCAGGCGTCATAATTGTGAGCATTGAGATCAAGGATGACAGGGATGTGGTTCTTGATGTTCGTTACACCAAAGCACCGTTCAGCGGTATTGTTATGTGTATTGGCCATGAACAAAGAAAAGAAGAAATGAGATTGAAGAAGAGATATGGAGAGAAAGCAAGGATCAGATTTTAGGGCTCTGATACCATGAAAGTTAAAATATTTCTCTTGATCATTAATGATCAACGTACAAGGCTCTAAATAGCCAATTTGGTTACATCGGTTATATAACTTAAGGAAGTCAATACGCAGATATAAAACTGTTACAACTAAACTAAAAACAGATAAGAGCAATAGAATATTCCCATATTCTATCAGTAACTGCAGTAACTAACGTGTAGAATCATCAGCGTCAACCGTTAAACGGTTACGCATTATTCAAAATCGAATTGCCTTACACCGTTAAATAAACTTCCTCTCTCTAATTGTCTTTCTCTCTTAAAAAAAATTCCGTGCCTGAATTATTATGTTTTTTACTATTAGATTACAGCTTTAAAATATTTGTCAATTTTAAGTATTAAAATCTAATATGTAAAAACCAATTGTCAATAGCTCTATTAATCCTAATAATACGTTGAAAAAAAATCCTAATAATAAAAAACTTTAATTTATATAAATCATTTATCTTCTAATGTGTTAAAGCTAATAACTTGAATGTTAATATTAACAAAGTACTTGATAAGCAATTCAGAAAATATATTTTAGTTTATTAACATTATTTTACAACACTGTTATTGACTTTAGTCATCATATAACCGAAATAAAAAAAATTATATTGATACATTAATTGGTTACTTGTTACGAAGCTTGGCACTATGTATGATTTTGATTAGTTGATTGAATTATATGTTTGATGCGAATGAGATGTATTTTGATGGATTCAAAGTAATAATATGTTATATTCTAGTCTAATACTTTACTTCAATTAAGAAAGACGAATTCGCGAAATAAAGTATGATGAAACAATGTCAATGATAGTGAATCTGATGATCAAACACTTCTTTTGGGAAGTATTTTTCCCGAAACTCCTTACTAAATGTTTTCCAACTGAAGTTCGAGTTATCCATTCTACCCGACACTCCTTGCCATCAATTGTGCGCATCCTCTTCCAAGTAGTGGACCGCAATGTCCCACTTGAACTCTTCCGGATAACAGATAGAGTTGAAATTCCTTTCGAGTCAACTCCGCCACTCGTCTGCCTCGATAGGGTTGGCACCTCCCGAAAAGAACTTAGTGCCCACCTTCTGCATGTGATCCATCATTTTCAGGTATGATAGAGTAACCACAGAATGTGTCTCTTCGACCACATTTTCCACCAGAACCGGAATCACCCACGATGGCACTACTGCAACAGGCACTACAGCAGACAGTATTTTCAGGACTTAGGTCAACAGAGCAAATACGTCGCTCATCCCAATTGGATTCACGGTACCAGCACTCGCATTGGGAGGCTCACTTCTCTCAACACTTTGATTGTCCACACTTCGAACATCTTCTTCCTCGGACCTTCTCGTCACATCTCGGGAAGTCGCCTCGTTTCCCACATTCAGTTTAGTTCGGTTACTTCTAACCATCTACAGTGACCAGATTCACTAAGTTAGTCCCTCTTACTAACTTAGTTCATATAAAACCCACATTACTACATATAATAGTCTTACCGCAAGACCTTGGCGTGACGATGATGAATTTCCATTCATCTAACCCGTTTATGCATTACACGACTATCCTAGAACCAAACCGCGCTCTGATACCAACTTGTGGCACCCTAACTCGTGATGCCTACGTCTGGATTCGATTCAGTTTGGTCGTGGACAGACCAAACACTTAGTCAGATTCGGTTCTCTTATTTGCTTAGTCTATTTTCGGTTTTGTGACAATTCGATAAGCCCAAAAGTATGCATAAACTAATCAAGATGTTCTAGTACAACAAGTTTGCATGAATGATTAAAATGCATGTGTCTAAACCTAGTTTATCCCAGTCTTATTACATCTTTCCTCCCTTCCGCCTCAATCTCGCTCCTACTTAGCCACTTTCACGGTCATTGGGTATATCACCTACAATCACGCATATTGAGTAAGCAAACGAATTTTCTTAGTGAGTCAGTCATTCCGTCCCACTAGGCCAAACCAGAAACGTATCAAACAATAACACAATCAAGACAGAGAACAACATTATTCATGCTCAGATTCCAATCAGATATGTTGCCTAGGTTACCCGGATCAATCAAAACAACAATCATGAACAGAAAACAATAATCATTCATCCAGTATATCCAGTTAATCATGCAATCCTAACCTGTCTAAAACTTAATCCCACTATTGCCCGAAAACGCACCCAGAATCACCTCAACGGTTTCGAAAACTCACATTTGCCTTAGCCTTTTTCTGACACCTCTAGATGCGATTTCAATCTGAGTACTCGGATCATGTCTCAAACACACTTGATTCGTCCTTTCTCTTGTTTGAAACGATCAAAAACTGCCTTAGAGCTCTTCGCAAAACCTTTCCCGTTTTAACTTAGAGTTTTTCGTGAAAAATAGGCAGCGGCGGCTTTATCCTCTATTTATAGGGTTTTGGATGGAAAACCATAACCCTAATTCGTCCAGGATTGGCCAAATTCAAGTCCACTTAAATTGGACCAAGTCCAACCCGCAGGACACTTACTCCCTCGAGCGACCCAAGACCGGCCCAACAACTTCCCACTATCACTCCCTCAGTTCGTACACTTCACTCTCTGTCCGAACATTGTTATTCCTTGTCCGAACTCACTACTTGTTCGGACACTATCACTCCCTTGTCCGAACAATGTCATTCCCTTGTGCGGACAATATCACTTCCCTTGTCCGAATTTCATGGACTTCTCTGATCTTCACTATCTTGTCCGGAAAAAACCCCTTTCCATCCTTATTTCCCAACCCAACTTCGCTTGTCCCTCGAACCCATCCAGAACCACCCGAAGGGTCCGCAGAACACGGGTGTTAAAAGTCTCCCCCAGTTCAAAGGATTCGTCCTCGAATCTAGACTTGGGATGGTCCAGCCTTTTGCTTATTAAATAACGTAGGGAAACTTTCTTTTATTCCGACTTCCGCTTCCCACGTCACTTCAACTTCCCCATCGCAGTCTCATTCAACTTTTACCATTCTGGTTTTCTTCCTTTGGTCTGTCCTGACCTTTTTGTCTAAGATCCAAACTGAAATTCCTTCAACAGTCAGATTTTCCCTAAAGTTCCTTGGAGGTTCGACCACAACTAGTTCTCCATTGCCTAAGCACTTCTTCAACATCGAAACATGGAAGACATTATGAAATGCATCCAGTTCCACATGCAATGATAACATGGTGTTAACTTAGCTGATCGCACCGTACGTTCTTTACCCTTATACGTGACCGTCTTAAGGTAGACCAAGTCACCAACTGCGAACTCAAGTTCCTTCCTTCTCTTATCTGCATAGCTCTTTTGTCTATCTTAGGCTTGTTTCATGTTGAGCTTGACCATTCTCAACTTCTCTATTGTATCATCTACAAAATCTCGCTCATATATGCTTCGCTCCCCCACCTGTGTCCAACACAGAGGGGTTCAACAAGGCCGTCTGTATAAGGACTCATACAGAGACATCCCAATACTTGCGTAATAACTATTGTTATACACGAACTCGGCCTACCTCCCCAATCCAACACACTTGCTCGTAGCAAGTCCTCGAGTGTTTGGATGGTACGTTCTAACTCACCGTTTGTCTGTGGATGGTAAGCCGTACTTGTATGGACTCTAGTACCTATTCTAGCCTGAAGCGCTTTCCAAAACGCTGAACAAAACTTAGCATCCCGATCAGACATGATGCTTGTGGGTGCTCCATGCAACCGAACTATCTCCATTACATTGATCTCGACCAACTTTTCAGCCATGTCCATCCTATTAACCACGATGAAGTGAGCCGACTTGGTCAGTCGATCCACTATTACCAATATCGCATCCCTTTTATCACACATGGGCAGTCCTGTGATGAAGTTCATCTTTATCATGTCCCATTTCCATTCTGGGATCGGTAGGATTTGTAGTATTCCACTGGAAACTTGATGTTCAGCCTTCACCAATTGGCAAGTAGGGCATTCCGAAACCCACTTAGCCACGTCCTGTTTCATTCCCATCCAAAGATAATACCTTTTTAGATCACGGTACATCTTGGTCGATCCGGGATGGATTGCCAACTTAGACTGATGTGCTTTCTTAAAGATCATTTCCTGCAATCCTTGATCATTTGGAACACACACTCGACCATGAACCATAATCGTTCCATTATTTGAAGTATGATATTCAGTATTATCGTTCTTTACTACCCTGTTCAGATTCTCATCATTTTCTTGAGCAGTCCGTACCCGACTCAACAAATCCGCTTGGTCCGCTGCACCCAAACCTAGAGGTTCTTCTTCCACTGTTAAGACTGATAGACACAATGTCCTAACCATGCTAATCAGCCATTCCATCTCTTTCTCTGAATCCACGTCCACCATTTTCCTATTTAGTGCATATGCAACTAAGTTTGCTTTACCCGGATGGTAGTCTATGTCCAGGTCATAGTCTGCGATAAGTTACATCCATCGCCTTTGCCTTAAATTCAGGTCTGGTTGAGTGAAGATGTACTTCAAACTGTTATGATCCGTGAACACTTGGACCTTCCCACCATAAAGGTAGGATCGCCATATCTTCAAGGCAAAAACAACTTCAGCCAATTCCAAATTATGAGTGGGGTAATTCACTTCATAATTCCTTGACTGTCGTGATGCATAAGCAATCACCTTTGCCAAAAGCTGCACTTATTTAGTTTCCCGAAAAACTTGTGTTCCCTTAGCTTTCCCAAAACCGTCATTAAGTGTCCTTGATGCTCTTCCAGAGACTTAACCAGAATGTCATTTATGAAGATGATCACGAATTCATCCAAGAATCCCCTGAAAATGTTGTTCATCCACTTCATGAAGGCAGTCAAAGCATTGGTCAACCCGAATGGCATGACCACGAACTCAAAGTGTCCGGATCTTGTCCGGAATGCTGTTTTCCGAACGTCAGGCTCCGCGATTGAGATCTGATGATAACCCAAAGTCAAATAAATCTTCAAGAACCAGGTAGCACCTTTGAGTTGGTCCAACAACTCGTCTATCCGCTGTAGAGGGTACATGTTCTTTACCGTTACTCGGTTCAACCCGCAGTAGTCGATACACAACCTGAAAGTGCCATCTTTCTTATTGACGAAGAGCACTGGTGCGCCCCAAGGTGAACTACTTTGGCGAATGAATCCCTTATCCGTCAATTCAATGAGTTGTCTCTTTAACTCGGCCATCTCTGCCGGCGCCATCCGATAAGGTGCCTTTGATATTGGAGTTGTCTCGGGTTCTAACTCAATCGTGAAAGGATCAAATCAAGATGGTGGTAAACCCTTCACTGCCACGAATACGTCCTCGAACTAATTCACCACCGGAATGTCCTTAAGTTTTGTGTTCGTTCCTATTTTGGCAGTTATGATCGTAGCTAGGTTTGCTTCACATCCTTGTTCGACCATCCGTTCTGCTTGGATTGCCGAAATGATCAGATTTCATGAGGTGGGTTGGATTCCCTTTAAAACCAACTGATTTCCACCATTTTCAAACTTCACTCGACCGTGATGGCAGTCCAAATGTGCAGTGTTCCTTTCGAGCCAATCCATTCCCAAGATCACGTCATAAGACTTCACTTGGAAAATCACAAGATCAACTGGCATGCTCACTCCCTCTATGAGCACTAAGACGTTCTCGACATTACCCAAGATGTCCATCACTTACCCACTAGCTGTTCAGATTAATCCATTACCTTCCCCGGGTTCGTTCTGGAATCCTTCAGTGCACAAAACAATGTGTTGCCCCCCGAATCAAACAATACTTGGGTTGCCACACCACCCATTTTCACAGTTCCTACACATTTTTCTATAATGCTAAGGACCCTAAAACACGCAAAAGACAACCAAGTTCACCAAGAAAATGCTAAGGTAAAAAGTGAGAAAACTCACCGGTGATTGGGCGTGCAGTATTCTGATCTGATGAATCCGCAACCATCAAATAAACCCTCAACATCAATGTTTGCCTCTTTGGTGGTGGTGGCAGTGCTTCACTTGCCCATTTCCGTGAAGACTGCTCCAGGTTTGGACAATACATCCTGATGTGCCCAACTTCAACGCACCCTTGCATAACTAACTCGGACTTCTTTTCCCCTTTCGTCCTCTTTCGGGCAGTCCCTAATCTTATGCTCCGTTCTACCACATCGGAAACATGCATCCAAAGCAAATTTGCACGTACCAAAATGCTCCTTCCCGCAGACCTTGCACGTACTGCAAGTAACAGTCGGCTTCACAGACCCATTTCCTTCCAACTTCTTGAACATGGGTCCCGAAACACTCCCATATTGTACTTGCGGTACAGTCTATACTCGTTTCCTTTCCCCAACTAAGTTGGCTTCTTCCAGCCCACTTTCCAATTGTGCTGCATTTTCAACTAACTCAGAAACCGAGTTGTAGTTCCGAACTTGGCAAACATTCTTGAGCTCAATCCGCAGTCCGCGCATGAAGTGACGAACCTGAACTTTCTCATCATCCAACTCGCGACCCACATATCGCTTCAAATTGTTGAAATTCATCTCATATTCCCTTACGGACATGGATCCTTGGGAAAGATCCAGAAAGGCTCCCTCTAGCCGATCAAAAACTTCTGGTGGGAAGTATTTTTCCCGAAAATCCTTACTGAATGTATCCCAAATGCAGTTCGGGTTATCCATTCTAACCAACACTCCTTGCTACCAATTGTGCGCATCCCCTTCCAAGTAGTGGACCGCAATCTCCCGCTTGAACTCTTCTGGGCAACATATAGAGTTGAAGTTCCTTTCGAGTCAACTCCGCCACTCGTCTGCCTCGATAGGCTTGGCACCTCCCGAAAAGAACTTAGTGCCCAAATTCTGCATGTGATCCATCATTTTCAGGTATGATGGAGTAACCATAGAGTGTGTCTCTTCGACCACATTTTCCACCGGAACCAGAATCACCCACGGTGTCACTACTACAGTAGGCACAACAGCAGGCAGTCTTTCCAGGACTTAGGTCAACAGAGTAAACATGTCGCTCATCCCAATTGGATTCACGATACCAGCACTCACGTTGGGAGGCTCACTTCTCTCAGCACTTTGATTGTCCACACTTTGGACATCCTTTTCCTCAGACCTTCTCGTCACAACTCGGAAGTCGCTTCGTTTCCCACATTCATTTTAGTTTAGTTTCTTCTAACCATCTATAGTGACCAGATTCACTAAGTTAGTCCCTCTTACTAACTTAGTTCATATAAAACCCACAATACTACATATAACAGTCTTACCGCTAGACTTTGGCGTGAGGAGGATGAATTTCAATTCATCTAACCCGTTTATGCATTACATGACTATCCTAGAACCAAACCACACTCTGATACCAACTTGTGGCACCGTAACTCATGATGCCTACGTCCGGATTCTATTCAGTTTGGTCGTGGATAGAGCAAACACTTAGTCAGATTCGGTTCTCTTATTTTCTTAGTTTGTTTTCGTTTTTGTGACAGTTCGATAAGCCCAAAAAGTATGCATAAACTAATCAAGAGGTTCTAGTACAACAAGTTTGCATGAATGATTAAAATGTATGTGTCTAGACCTAGTTTATCTCAGTCTTATTACATCCTTCCTTCCTCCCGCCTCAATCTCGCTCCTACTTAGCCACTTTCACGGTCATTGGGTACATCACCTACAATCACGCAGATTGGGTAAGCAAACAAATTTTCTTAGTGAGTCGGTCATTACGTCCCACAAGGCCAAACCAGAAACGTACCAAACAATAACACAATCAAGTCAGAGAACAACATTATTCATGCTCAGAGTCCAATCAAATATGTTGCCTAGGTTACCCAGATCAACCAAAACAACAATCATGAACGGAAAACAATAATCATTCATCCAGTATATCCAGTCAATCACGCAATTCTAACCTATCTAAGACTTAATCCCACTATTGCCCAAAAACGCACCCAGAATCACCTCAACGGTCTCGAAAACTCACATTTGCCTTAGCCTTTTTCTGACACCTCTAGATGCGATTTCAATCTGAATACTCGGATCATGTCTCGAAAACACACTTGATCCGTCCTTTTTCTTGTTCAAAACGATCAAAAACTGCCTTAGAGCTCTTCGCAAAACCTTTCCCGTTTTAACTTAGAGTTTTTCGTGAAAAATAGGCAGCGGCGGCTTTATCCTCTATTTATATGGTTTTGGGTGGAAAACCATAACCCTAATTCGTCCAGGATGGGCCAAATTCAAGCCCAATTAAGTTGGACCAAGTCCAACCCGCATGACACTTACTCCCTGAAGCGACCCATGACCGGCCCAACCACTTCCCACTATCACTCTCTCAGTTCGTACACTTCACTCACTACATATTCGGACATTATCACTCCCTTGTCCGGACACTGTCACCCCCTTGTCCGAACACTATCACTTCCTTTGTCCGAATTTCATGGACTTGTCCGATTTTCATTGTCATGTCCGACAAAAACCACTTTCCATCCTTATTTCCCAACCCAATTTCCCTTGTCCCTCGAATTCATCCAGAATCACCCGAAGGGTCCGTTGGAACGCGTGTGTTACAAAGTTCCCTTTAACATAAATACATTAAAGAGAAACAACAACTTTCGCCAATTTTCTTCTTAAACTTAATAAAAATAATTTGTTGATGGCATAATGTGTGTTTTTGGGTCATCGCAACTAATCTACAAAATTGAGTGGAACTATATTACCCTTCAGAAAAGCATAGCAGATAATGTAGCCAATGGCTCTTGCCTCTACAAAAAAAGAAGGAAACTACACATTAAAGGTACATGAAACACAACAATTCTAGCAATTAAGATGAATACAACATACTTTCCATTTGCTATTCAATACATTAGCGATTTTCCGAATATCTTTAATCACATTAAGATCTGCATACAAACCAAGATTACTTCTTATACGAAAAGAAAAAAAACACACTTCCAGTTGCTCAGAATCAAGTTTAAGACTGTTTTAGACTAATTCAGGAATCACCATCACCATGATTCACTCTGTTAGAAATGAAACAAACCACTCATCCAGCTTTTAACAAAGAATAAATATTCAAACACTATCCAACCTATAATATACAACATTAATAAGTGTTTGATATTATATTAGTCTAAATATTATAGGCATTTTTCCACTTTACCAGGGAGTTTCAGATACTGCTTCACATGGTTATATGATCTATCACCACAATGATTAGTAATCGATACCTGATCAACAACCCATCACCAAAAGCTACTTGAGGTACCATCACCAAAAGCTGATTGCTTTCATGACCATCTTCATAGAATTCAATCTTCTTGATCGATGACTTGTCCAGAATGGAGTTATGCACTATATAGTATGTTAAGCAATTTTTTTCCCACATTTGCTATGTTTCCCATAACTCGGTTCTCCACATCATATTCCATTTTTGAGGTTTAGTTGATTCATCGTTGCTAAAATTCAAAGAATTAGATGCTTTTTCCGATTGAGTTAGAAGCCTAGAATAAAGATCCTCTTTCTTCTTTGATTCTTTCAACACCAAGAATTCATCTTGTTGTTCAGAGGGGTCTTCAATGGAATCCTCTAATTTTGGTGCATAAAATTTTGCAAACCCTTTTGTGTCAGAGTTTGATTATGTCCAGGAATTGATGGATCGCTCATACTCGTCCCTCTTATCATGAATTGACGCCCA
>JAKUCM010004075.1:0-63656 GCA_023374145.1 Lepidium sativum
TTTCTTTTTTTTGACTTAAGACCAAATGAATTACCCCAAACCTCAAACACAAAAACATTTACCCCATAGAAAAAAACTCTCTCACAGAGAAAAGAAAAAACACAAATTTAAACAAAGACATTACTTGTCTCTGCTAACGTGCGCATCTCTCGCCGTTCTGGCTAATGGGCGCCTTCCGTCGCCGACGTCATCGCTTTCTTTTCGCTGCACTCGCCGCATTTGCTCTCCTCCACCTTTTCTCCGTCTCCACCGCACTCTCCCTCCGTAAGAACCTAACCAAACTCACAATCTTTATTTTCTTATGATTGCAACCAAACCTGAAATGTCTTCATATTCTTAGTCCATTGGTTAAGTAAATGTGTGTCTAATGGAGAGTGAGTTAACTCGGTGGTTGAGATATAACCAGGTGGAAGGATTGGTGAGAGAACCGGGTCGGGTGTACCGGATGGGTACGTAGAGGATAAAAGGAGGTTTGGTGGACCGGGTTCATCACCACCGACGTGTAGATCCAAGTGTGGTAAATGTCAGCCGTGTAAACCGGTTCATGTACCGATTCAACCCGGTTTAAGTATTCCATTGGAGTATTACCCTGAAGCTTGGCGGTGCAAATGTGGAAACAAGCTCTTCATGCCCTAATTAACACTTTCATTTCATCAAATTACTATTAAACAATTCAGAAAAAGTGTTTTCATTCTTTTTGTTTATCTTATTTCTCCTTCTTTTCCATGAAATCTATGTTAATAGCATTAAAAAAAGGTCATGTGAAGAAATTAGGACTTTGGGAAAATGCAATTGTTTTGGGGATGATATTACCGAGAAAGAGAGAGAGTCTTCGTCCTTATTTACTTAAATGACATTTGTTTCATTGTAGAACCAATTACTATTACAGGCCTGTAATTTTTTTTTTATTTACCTAGTGTTTTCATCTTCACTTTTTAATCATAAAATTGAAATGTACCCATCATCTTCTTTCGGGTGAAAATACTAAATGTTATCGTATTTCCATATTTCAAAATAAGTAAGGTTACAAAGATACATACATGAATACAAAAGACGGAAAATCCTACTAAAACAATAACAACAAACTGCAAAACTCAATAGACAGATGATCATACATAAGAACGATATCATTGTTTGCCGAGGTCTTCTCAATCTGATGACTATAAGAAGATTTTATATTATACATTAGATTTTATTGATCTAATTGTTTTAAAATATATATATTTATATGTTTTTTGAGACCTGTCGCAATTCAGATTTAGACATCAAATACTCTAATGAAAATAATTACCAATTTTGAACATGAAAAGATAGAGAATCGAAGTAATAAATGCAATAAGGAAATATAATTTTAGTTCAGTAGTAGAATGATAAGATATATGAAATCTTACAATTATTGACCAGATTCTGTAAAAATAATTACAAAACGTTGCAAATTGATAGTTTCATTATTTTAGTTATATTTCATGGACTTGTTCATGTTTATCGTAGCGTACCTTTTTATCGTACTATACCTTTTTAGTTGTAACCTAATCACTCGATTTTTTAGTTCTATTTTTATCTTTTCAAAACAAAATCTTGCTCTGTACTGTTAAAATAAAAAAAGATACCACTATAACAAGATCCAAGCACGAAACTGTGAGACATCCTTAAAATAAAATTTGAGTGTGATTTGCTCCTTATTTTCGAACAAATCCCTGTTAAACAAACAGAAGAAAAGTAAGCATAGTTAAATGGGCTGGATATGCATGTTTGTTTGGACCCATAGGTTTTGTCCCTCGACAGCTATATAGATTTCATTATTGCACTTTGATGATAATTTTGTAAGGTCTCAATATAAACCATGATTAATGTTTATATCGTACTTGCACGTGTAAGTTTACAGCAGGACCATTTTTTCTATAAATATGTAATACTAGTAAATAAAAATATATGTGAATGTGAAAAGTAGTAAAAGCATTACGGTTTGGAGTTTTTCCCATTTTCACTACAAAGCCGCATATGTACTCGTGTCGTACTGCATACTCTGTTCCTTACATATAATTTTGCAATATCTGAATTTACTCCTCTGTTTTCTCATAATGAAATGACCCAATAAATTGTACTTTTTATTTTAGTATTCGATACACTACTGACTGGTCCCATTTAACTTTTGATTTTACAAATTTATCTCCAAAGATGGAGGGGATTAAATTTTCTGAAACAAGATTTAGATCATTGTTACCAAAAATTTGAATATAAATTTATTACTTATCGTTATTTAAATATTGATTTGAATTGTTTAGCATATTATTTATCACTTTCCATGATTACCTTGTATTTTTAGAAATAAAATGTAAAGCTGATTAGAGCACCGTTAAAGATAGTTTCTTAATTTTAGTATGTATCCCTATTAAAATATTAAATTTTAATGTAATATATTTTCTTAACTAAATTTTAATTACAAAAAAATAAATGACCAATCAAAAGAAGACAAGTAGGCTAAATGTTTCTAAATTTTTTTGATGGTTTCTTAAATAAGAAACCATCACAGCATGATTATCAAGGGTTTTTTTAATAAACCCTTATTATATTATAATATTAATATTTTTAATTTAGTTTTTTAATTTTTTCTAAAAAATTCTTCAATAACGTACCAACACGTGGCACGAAACTCAATTTTGAGTTTCTTATTTAAGCGACTTTCTCTCTCCATTTCTTCACTTTTTATTATTTTATTAATATTTTTGCACTAAGAAACTCATTAGAGACCATCAATAATGGTGGTCTCATAACTCTCTCTCCTACATTTATATTTTTTTAATATTATAAAAAGATAAAAAAACGTTATAGAAACCACCAATAATGGTGGTCTTAGGGGTGTTAATATAAGCTACCTCGATCAAATCAACTTAATTAGCTATGAATTCAGATATTTAGTGAGCTAACTCATCTCAACTTATTTATTTAGTGAGTCTCAATATATAATCTCACATTCAAATAATTTAGATCGTGAGTTAAATGATCCAGCTCACAAGCTACCCAATAAATATAACAATAATAAAATAATAGTAATACTAAAATTTTAAAATATTTAGAATAATCCAATAAATCAATAACATAATTTTAGATTAATTAAAAACATATCTAAATAAAATTGAATAGAGTTCAAAAGCAAAATAAAATAAAATCAAAGTAAAAATATAAGTTGAGATTTATAACTTGTGAGGAGTTATTTGTGAGAGACATGATGTATATTTATATGTTTCAAAAAAAAATTCTAAATACTACAATTTCTATTTTTTATATGATAGTTTTTGTTTTTCTAAGTAGATAATTTCTATTTTCTAAAAAAGTTTCTATTTTTCTAAATGACAATTTTCATATACAATATAAAAGAACAATTTTCATTTAAGTCAAAAAGAAAAGTGGAGCTTATGAGTTAGCTCATACTCACTGAAGCTCGCTCAAAAAAATTCGAGAACTAAATTAGACTCAGCTCGTTTATTAAATGAGCCTAAGAACATAACTCACATTCGACTAAAATAGAGTTGAGTTGAGTAAGCTCATGAGCTAACAACTCATATTGACACTCTTAAAGTTGATGAGTACTTAATTTTTTTTTTTGCATAATATCATGAATAAACTTAAAGTTATGGTTCTCGGCAAATGTATGGTCGAATCTTGATGGTCTACGCTGAAAATACGGGTGTGATGTATCTTCTGTATATTTTATGTCCTATGTTGAACACTTCTCCAGATGTAGTCATTTTCTCAACTTATTTGTTGTGTTTCGCCAAACTACGGTTTTCTCTCTAGGTCGGTCTTTTCTCGGTATAAGTAACATAGCTTTTTGTTATCGACGTTCTCGATTGTGTATATGCCTTTCCATTGGGTGTTGTGAGTCCTCCTTTTTGTCTCTTTTCCGTAATTTTATGCTTGTGTTGGCCATTGGTTTGTGTAGATCTTTTTTCTGTAATCGATTGATGAATTTGTCTTATGACCAATAATCGATCTATCAACATCTCCTGCTATGGTGGTTGGTTAAGCGGCTTGGCAATCTTATGGGTCTCGTCCAACCAAAAGTCAAAATCACATCTTAATCGTAATCTGAACATTTAGGCTATCTTTTCTCTGCGTATTAATCTTACCGATTTCTAGTATCAGATTTGTTGGTGATTATTTTTCTCTCTTTTAATCTTAATAGTCCAAAGACACCTGTTTTTTATATCGAAGTCAACTAAGTTCCAAGTGCCGAAAAACAAGATTGAAGTGTTTTGGTTTTGGGAAATCATTTTTTGTTTAGATTTAAAATTAGTTTCTTAACAGGCTTTTGGTTTGTTTTCCTTTTTTAGGTCTTAAGCTTAGTTTTCTTTTTATTTCAGGAGATTTTCTTATTTTTTCCCAGCTTTAGCTTTAGTCTAATTGTTTTGGTCGTATGGTATGTAATCCTACTTTTATATATTAATCAGATGAAAAGAATATAATTGGTATCTAGAGAATATTTTTAAGGTGGAGCCGAACAATACTTTGGTCATAGAATTGGACAAGGCATGGTTATAAGTTATCATGTAATTCGACAGCATAAGCTCTTTATATTAATATTCGATTTATTAATAACCTCTATTAAATAATATAATTCTAGAATACCAGATTGAAATGGTTCAATTGGTATATCGATAAATTAATAATATCTATAAATTAATTAAAAAATAATAATTAGTGTAGTCCTAACATTATTAATTTATAATTTTTTAATGTATTTAGAAATTTGTCATTTTCTTATGTAGTCTATACATCCCTTCAAGATGGAGCGATCTTGGTGACTCTAATCTTGGAACATAACTCTTCAAATCATGGATGTGGTAGAGGTTTCGTGAGAGCATTAGCAAATTGATCTTTGGTCAACACATGTATAACACAAATAGCTATGGATCTTATGTTGTTCTTAACCAAGTGATAGTTCAATGCGTTATCCTTCATTCTAGAGTGAAAAACATGATTTGCACAAAGGTATGTGGCTCCTATATTATCACAACAGATGACCAAAGTTGATAAGAGAGTAATGTGTAACTTACGTAGAAGGGAGCACACCCAACATAGTTCTGCTGCATTGGCAACAACCCAATATTCAACTTTAGTTGATGAACAAGCTACACCGTTTTGCTTATTTGAAGACCAAGAGATGGGAGTGTGTCCGAGATAAATGACGTAGCCATTGCTAGACATGAAATCTTCCATATGACCGACCTAATCCATATCTGAGTATCCATGTAAGATTCATTTGGTGTTGACTTGAATGAAAATGCCATTAGTAGGTGTGCCTGAAAGGTATCTTAACACGCGTTAGGCAGCTTGCCAATGGAGATCTGTTGGAGTGTGGATGAACTATGACAACTTGTTTAAGTGTGTAAATTACATCAGGTTATGGTAAATGCCTAGTAATGTAGACTGCCAACAACTTGCTGGTATTCTCCCGGATTAGCTAGCTTGGTACCCTAAGAGACTGTTAATCGCGGTGTGCTGCCATCCTTGAGTTGACTGGTTTGGCTCCATGCATATATGTCCGGTGGAAAAGACATATGATGTATATCCGCTGCATCAGATGCATTCCACATGTTGTCCTTGCTACCTCAAGACCAAGGAAATATGATAATTCTCCCATATCTTTCAACGAGAAAATATATGCAAGTGTAGTGATTACATGTTCAACAACCTGTGTGTTGTTGCATGTGACAACTATGCCGTCCACATACCAATAAACTTTTAGTGTACAATATGAAGATTGAAGTATTTGTAACTGATTTCACAAGTCCAATGTTAAGCATAAATGATTTCAACTCATCATACCAGACCCTAGGGTCTTGTTTTAAGTCATATAAAATTTTATGAAGGTGACATACAAAGTGTGGCCGATCTTTATCTACAAATTCAGGTGGTTGTGAGACATAAACCTTATCAATGAGAGTTCCATGCAGAAAACATTGTTCATATTGACTTGTAGTATTGGCCAATTTTTCCGAACAACAATGTCAAGTACATCATAATTGTAGTTTATTTAACTACATGACTAAACATTTTTGTATATTCTAGCCCATAATCTTGAATGAGTCTTCTCACTATTAATCTAGCTTTGTATCGATCAATTATGCTACAGGGACTGAATTTCAGCGTGAAAAGCCATTTGCTCGAGATTACATTCTGATCTGGAGCTGATGGAACAAGAGTAAACGCGTGGTTTCGAACTATGGCATTAAATTGTTCAGCCACCGCTACTCTCCAATGTTCATATGCTAAAGCTTGATTTATTTTTCTAGGTTTAGTCTTTGTTGGTGGCTTGACCACAAGACTCAAATTCCTTTTCTTCACCGGTTTAGTAATCTAATTCTTTGCATGAGTATGCATATGATGCATGTTTATTGGCGGTGGCGGTCCCGTTGTGGGAAGAACCGGTGGTGGTTGTGATTTTAGTTATTGATGATATGGAGGTGGCATCGTTGTAATTATCCCTAGATTAAAACCTAAACCGATGTGTTCGACCCGACCCGAACCAAGATTTGGATAAGTCGGTTTGGGTATTTATTTAAAATTTGGATAATATGGTAAGAGATTTATTAAAGAATTCAGGTAGTGATTTGGGTTTATTCGGTTGGGTCGGGTAGTTCGGGTATCATGTATTTACATAATATTTACATGAAACAAAAAAAACTAAAGTAGAAGCTAATTCGAGTCGGTTCATGTCATATATTTATTTGAAAATCGGGCAATGTGATAAGAGGTTTGTTGAATCATTCATTTTGTCTTGTTTAGTTCAGTTTTATACTTCATAAATAGAAAAATTCAGGTTGGTTCAAAATCAAAATTTTCGATCATAGATACCTGATATCTAAACCGACCTGTTGCATTCTTCATTTCGGTTATTTTTGGAAAATTTCTAGATAAACATAAATACCCATTACACGAAAATACCAAAAAAAGTGTAGACATAGTTGTAATGGTGGTGAGATTCTTGTATGCACCAACATTGGGCCATGTTCAGTTGGTGAAAACGGCCCAGTAAACGCATGAGACGTTAATGGGCATTAACTGTTAATAAGCATGTTGGTGGCACTGGATCATGATGTGATGATGCGCCTGATTATGGCAATGGGCTTAGTTGTGTTTGACCTATTTGCTGGTCGGTGAAGGAGCTTAGCACAAGAGGGACTGTTCCGGCAAAATGAGTGGCACATCAGAGTTTCCCAAAGTGGGAGTAAGGTAGTTGTGGGATTTGGTGTGTTTTTGTGGTATCTTTTTTTGGTTCATGTACAAGAGTAATTTGAACAAAACAAAAGAGTTTTTGACAAATTGGACATGCGGAAAAGTAGATATTATGTCCGATTTTGGTTATAAGCAATAGTATGCACTCTAGGATAGTGAGTTGCCGAGGAAGACACAAATTGATGATTGATTTTCCAACTTGTGCTTGGTGTATGGGCGAAGCCATGGAAAGCACATACAACCAAATGTTAAACTCATGGTTAAGTAAGGAACAAGGCATGATCATCTCGAGTGTCAAGCAAAGTAGCTGTAAGAACCAAGTAACATCCGAGATCCGTATAACTTGATGTTATGGTCCATACAAATGAATGATTTGATCCATACGAGAGTAATCTGATTTGTTTGTGTCTAGGATAGATTGCTTGTAGCCGTTAGATGTTAAGAGTCATTGCAGAGTCTTTGAAGACCAAAGCCAAATAGTAAAGATCACATGTGCAATATAAGAAGAGAGACTCATTTGTCACATATCTCTCTCACCTCCCTTGGTCTCGTGACGCATACATAGTTCCTCTTTGGGATTTTTTTTCACTTTGTACATTATATTTATTTGTAAATCTCTAGCATAGTCTAGTATACATATACATTATCTTGTATATTATTTTGAATTAAGAAAGAGAATTACACTTCTTACAATCTCTTATTTTCTCTCGGTCTCATATTCTCTACCTCAAACCGCAACAATTCTCTTCTCAATCTCATCTCTCAATCATATAACTCTCTAAAATTAACACCAAATATGCGGAGCTTGAGGTAATTGGGTTCTTGATTGAACATACTGAAGTAGGATATGTGTTGGCCAAGATGGGAGTGAGCTGAAGACCTAACAAAACAAAATTAAGAAATCAAGATTTCAATAAAGAACACCTTACTTTATTAGCTTAAAAACTCTCTCAAAACCTAAACTCTCTAATCTCAAACTCGTACGTTATACCACACTTTGATATTCTCCTTAAATAGATAAGACAAAGCTTCCTAACTCAATAGGAAAAATATGATTAGATAACTCCTAACATAGCAAACTCTATCTTATTAAAACAAATAACTTGCTCAACAAGTAATTATGTTCAATGTTAATTCAACATGAGCGTCCCTTTAATGAGGTGGACGGCGTTGGCAAACGCATAAGTCCAATTGATGTTTGGAACAGAGACATGGGTGAGTAGAGCAAGTCCAGTCTTAACGATATGCCTTTTTTCAGAGAATCGATTGTCTCCAAGTTTTAGGCGGTGAAGTGAGGTGGCTTATCCCGTGAGTTGTCAGGTA
This sequence comes from Lepidium sativum, assembly GCA_023374145.1. Taxonomy (NCBI): domain Eukaryota; kingdom Viridiplantae; phylum Streptophyta; class Magnoliopsida; order Brassicales; family Brassicaceae; genus Lepidium; species Lepidium sativum. The sequence goes on from JAKUCM010004075.1 coordinate 8,563, forward strand.
CAATCTGAGGCCAATATTTGCTCCTCTATTATCTGAGGATAGGGCCTGTATTTTGTTTTGGAATTGGTTTTCAATAAGGCTTTTGAAGGCACCATATATATCATGAACTTGGAATTTGGTTTTCATTGGGTATAATCATGTATATCAAGTATGGTGATCAACAAAGATTATGTAATAGTTATAGGAATCAATTAAAAGAATTGGAGAGCTCCATACATCACTATATATAATTTACAATAGTTGGCTTGAATTAATGGAGTTTTGAGAAAATGGGAGTTTTTGGCTTTTATTCATCAAACAACTATAACAAGAGAAGCATTTTTCAAGGTAAGTAATAACAGATAAAGAAAATCTGGTGACAATGAAGTTGATAAGTTGAGCTGACGGCGACCTAGCTTTGAGTGCCATGTTTGAAGTGTGGTTTTGGAGTAGGTGATGGAAAGTAAGTGGTGATGGCGAAGGTAAACTTTGGCCACTCATACAGTCCGTTCTCAGTCTTGCCGTGGAAAAATTGGGCCTCTATATTGAGATCTTTCATCTGAAACAAAGTGGGAAATACTTCAATGGATACTCGGTCATAATTGCATAGTTTGTTAACAGATAGCAAGTTGCGATTGACAGTAGGTACACATAAAACATCACTCAAATAAAATATGAGTTGATGTATATAGAGAGGTGGAACCGATATGTGAAATAGGAACATCTTAACCATTGGCAACAACAAGATGTTCACCACCTTGATAAGGCCGATGAAGAGCAAGATTATTGAGGTTGGATGTCAAGTAGTGAGTGGCTCCACTATCTATTACCCAATTTTCTGGATTATATGCTTTTGTAGAGACCATGTTGGCATGTGGTTGCCATGATGATGCTACCATATTCTGGTTTGATTGGCTACCAAGAGTCGAAAGTTGTGCACTATGGGCAAAAATGCCACACATTTGGCAGTTCTCTTGATATCCACTAGTAGTAGTTTGATTATTTGAAGATTGATGCTACCATTGTCAATTTCCACAATGATTTGTTATGTTTTGGTTGTGGTGATTATTGTTGTACGAGTTCTATGGTAGGTTGTATTGATCAAAATAAATAAAGAAGGAAAAAGAGATAGTGTGTGATGCAAGGTATCTCGGATCGCAAGTCATCGGAGTGCAAGTTCCCAAGAAGAGTTCAGCATCGGGGCACAGGGTACCGTAGACGTGAGTGTCAGAGCAACAAAGGTCTTGATTCTCTATTAATTCTGGTTCTCAAAATCTTTCTTCTCTCTTCGTTCTTTTATTCTCATTATTTTATTGATAAACCACCATGAAATCCAACAGGGGAGCTTGTATACATGTGACTCTTATGGGGCCTAACTATATGATGTGGTCAAGGACTGCAAGAATGATCTTGTGCAGCCGTGGGTTATGGAACCATGTAGAGCCTCCACAAGAGAAAGCCCCAAGTGCAACCGAGAAGGGAAAGGAAAATAGGGTACCTCCAATGTGGTGGTTGTTGACAATGAAAAATGGTTTCAAGAAGACCAAACAGTGATGGCTATTATGACTGCTTCACTAGATCCTCATCATCTTGAATCATACTTATTTTGCGAAACCGCCAAAGAACTATGGGACACTCTTAAGAAGGTCTATGCAAATGTCTCCAATCTCACTAGGGTCTTTGAAGTAAAGAGAGCTCTTAACACTCTAAGGCAAGATGATATAGAGTTTGAAAACTATTTTGGGAAGGTAAGGGTTCTTTGGGCGGAACTTGAAATGTTAAGGCCAAATACCGTGGATCCTCTTGTTCAAAATGCAAGGCGTGAACAAGATAAGGTATTTGGTTTACTTAGAGGTTTGAATACTTGTTACAATGGTCTTGTCAAATCCATCCTAAGGGAGAAGAAACTTCCAACAGTGGATGAAGTATGTACTCAAGTACAAAGAGAGCAAGGAAATATCGGCCTAATTAGTGGCATGAAGGAACTAATCACCGCCCACAAGGTGACACTCAATAATGAAGAAAAAAGGAGTATGGTGTGTGAACATTGCAAGAAGAAAAGGCATACAAAGGATAAATGTAGGATCCTCAATCCTCACTTAAAACTGAACAAGTTGACGGAGCAAAACGCAAATATGGCTCAAGAAGGATTGGAGGGGGAACCGGCGGAAACATCTAAATCGGGAGGAGCAATGGCTATGAGTACTAAGTCTCACAGAGTAATCGTGAAAAGGTCGGACCTTGAAGAAATTATCAAGGCCAATGCCAACCTAAAGGACTCCGGTATCTTTAATCTTTCTAGTGCCTCTTATCACATGATAAGTAACCATAAGTTGATAAAGAATGTGAAACCAACCATAGGAAAAGTACCGATCAATGGAATATGAGATTTGAATATATTTAATAGAAGAACAAAAGATTTTTATATGCCAAAATTTACCTCTAATCTTCTCTCGGTTAAGAAAACCACATTTGGTCCTAATATTGAGAGTGAAAAAACACTTGGAGGAGGAAAGACCAAAGATGGGTTATATGTCTTAGAAGAAAAATTGGTGCCAAGTGTTTCACACTATGTTTCCGTTAGCAATTTAAATTTGAATGTTGGTTTATGTTTTAGCTCGGTTTGGCATGCAAGATTGGGTCTTCCCCAGTCTAGAGCCATAAGTTTAATATTGCCAAACAAACTATTTTGATTATAGTACTTGTGAGGCTTGTATCTTAGGCCTGTCACCTCCCGATGGATATTGCTAACGGAAAAGAACCATACTTGGGATGAGGCGGAATTGCCACCAGGAAAAAAGACTGTCACCTCCCGATGGATATTGCTATCAAATACAAGAGTGATGGGAGTATTGAACGCTATAAATGCCGATTGGTTGCAAGAGGTTTCACCTAGACATACGGTCAAGACTACGCCGATACCTTTGCACCCGTTGCAAAGCTCCATACGGTACATGTTGTTATTTCCTTGGCCACAAATTTAGACTAGGAATTGTGGCAAATGGAACTCAAGAATGCATTCTTGCAAGGAGAACTTGAGGATGAAGTGTTCATGCATCCGCCTCCCGGTCTTGAAGAGATTGTGCGCCCCGAGCGAGTCTTAAGTCTCCGGAAAGCCATATATGAGCTTAAGCAATCTCCTAGGGATTGGTATCATAAATTAAGATTTACCCTCTGAGATCATGGTTTTCATATGTTGGATTCTGATCATACACTCTTCACATCCAGTAGCCCGAATGGTATAATTATAGTCCTTATCTATGTGGACGACTTCATCATTACTGGCAATGACAAGGAAGTTATTTCCTCAAGCAAAAATTACCTTAAAAGTGTGTTTGATATTAAAGACCTTGGGGAACTAAAGTACTTCCTAGGAATCAAAGTGTGCCGCTCTTCAGAGGGCTTATTTCTTTCTCAACGGAAGTACACTCTTGATCTTTTCATGAAACATGATATTTAGGTTCTAAAACTGCCAACACACCTCTTGAAGATGGCTACAAGGTCAATCGAAAGGGGGAGCAAAATGATGAACTTTACAAGGATGCGCCTCAATATAGATGACTTGTGGGAAAACTCATCTATTTGACAATCAAAAGGCCGGATATATGCTATGCGGTAAATCAAGTGAGTCAACATATGCAAAGCCCCACGGTACATCATTGGAGCATGATGGAAAAGATCCTCCGTTACTAAGAGGAAGTCAAGATCGTGGCATTTGGATGGGAAAGAATAACAACACCGAAATTGTGGGCTATTGTGATGCAGATTGGGCCGGTGACCGGAATGGCTGAAAATTCACAACGGGGTATTGCACTTTTATTGGAAGGAACTTGGTAACATGTAAGACTAAGAAACATAAGGTAGTGTCATGCTCTAGTACCGAGGCCGAGTATCGCGCTACGAGAAAACTTACAAGTGAACTCACGTGGTTAAAGGCTCTACTCAAGGACCTTGGCATCGAATCATCAAAACCAATCACCATGCATTGTGACAGTCAAGCCGCAATCCACATTACATCCAAATTTGTGTTTCATGAAATGACAAAACACATCGAGATAGATTGTCATAAGGTCCGTGAGAAAATTGAAGAAGAGATAACTCTCCCATGCTACACCAAGAGCGAAGATCAATTGGCGGATATTTTCTCCAAATCCGCAAGTCTAAAAGTTTGTGATCATATCTATCTCAAACTAGGACTTGTGGACCTTCCCCAAGAATGATCAATAGTCCACTCTCTCGTAAATCACACACTATTTTTCCCTTAGAAGAGTTTTATCCCAAGAGGTTTTCTCTGTAAGCTTTTTAATGAGGTGGGTTTGCGAGAAGGCCAAGCTTAGCCTCCATGACATTATGGTTAAGTTTGAGGGGGAGTATTGATCAAAATAAATAAAGAAGGGAAAAGAGATAGTGTGTGATGCAAGGTATCTCAGGTTGCAAGTCATCGGGGAGTAAGTTCCCAAGAAGAGTTTGGCATCGGGGTGCATCCCGTGGGACGGAAGGGCTCGGAGCGCGGTACACCCACTTCTCGAAAATGTCGATGAGGGCGCGAGAGCCCCAGCCCATGACTCCGTCAGGGCGGATTCTCCCCGAAGTCCATCTGTCCCGAAGAAGATATTTTCTCGGGACCTGAGAAGCGAAAGCGACCCTTGAGACTCATTTGAACAAAGGACCTCACCTTTGACTAAGGTGGGACCTAGGTGAGCTCATAAAACCCTTGAAGGGAAGAGAAAACATGTGAAGGACCAAAATGTCACTTTCACCCGGGGACCACTTCCTTGGGACCAGCTCTCTCTCTCTCCTTCTCCCCAAAACGGCTAGTTTCATAAATATTCTTCTTTCCCATTTGTTTTCTCTATAAAATGGGTCTTGTTTTGAATATAATGTATGAGATTTGAATCAATGAAAATCTCTTTACTCTTTTCTATTCTCTCTTGAGTTCAACACATGAATCCTTGATAAATTATTCTCAAAATCTTACAGGTTGTTGCGTTGGCGGTCATGGGCACAGCATGAGATGCAATCATAGTCTGCATAGTTCATGGTTAATGAGTTCTTCATGAACTTTTGTCGGCGTTGATGTCTTGTCTCTACCTTCAAGTTGATCAAAACGACCTTGTAATCATGTGTGAGACCTTCAAGTATAAAATTTATCTTGTCTCGAGATCGATTGGTTTTCCCAACAATGCTAGTTGATAAAATCTTGTTGTGAAACCTTTCATTGATTCACCAATGTTGCGGTTTTCTTTGCTCAATGTTTTGAGTTGTTGTTTGATATGTCTCAAGTGACCTTTACTAGACATGGCATAGGTAAAATGATGCAGAGAGATTGTGCAGCTGGTTTCTCTTTGGAAGATCCTTGGAATAGATGTTCATCAAACACCGATTCCTCCTCTTATTGTCAAGAATCGAGCTGAGGATTCAAGACTGGAGCTAGCTCCAAGAAGAATTTCAGAGAGCGAAGAAGGAGAAAAAAGAAGAAGTCAACAATTCTGTTATATTTCAAGTCAACGAATTACAACGTCTTTTATATGTAATTACATTCTAGATTCTTGCTAAGTATTCGTTCAATCCTCACCTTACACGTGTCCTCAATAAACTCATAATACAGCTCTTCAATATGCTGTATCAAATCTTCCCTCCTCAAGAAATCTTGACCTCAAGATTGGAAGTGAGAAAACTGTCTTTGAAGATCATAGTAAAACTCCCAAGTAGCTTCATCAATTCCTTGATTAGCCCATTTAACCAATACCTGAGTCACTGCTCTTCCTTGCCTCTGTACCATACGCCTTTCCAATATGCTTTCTGGTTCTTTAATCAAAACATCGGACACAATGGAAGGTAAATACAGAGAAACATTATCATGTCCCAAGCGCAGTTTCAACTGAGATACATGGAACACCGGATGTATCTTTGAATAACTCGGAAGTGCCAACTTGTATGCTGTTTTCCCGCAGGTATCGATCACCTTATAAGGTCCATAATACTTAGGAGCTAACTTATGACTTGTGCGAACAACCACTGATTGTTGTCTATAAGGTTGCAGCTTAACAAAAACATAATCTCCTATTTTAAAGTTCCGATCTGTCCTTCTACGATTAGCAGATTGTTGCATACGATGCTGAGCCCTTAAAAGATGAAACTTGAGTATCAGCAACATATTCTCCCTGTCTTGAAGACTCTTGGCAACCACAGCAACCTTAGCTTCTCCTGGTAGGTATGGTAAGTGTATAGGTGGAGGTTTTCCATACACTGCTTTGTAAGGTGACATTTGTGTGGCTGTGTGAAAATTAGTGTTGTACCAGAATTCAGCTAATGAAAGCCACTTAGACCATTCCTGCGGTCTGTCGCTACACATGCATCTGAGGTAAGTTTCCAAGCACCTATTAACCACCTCCGTCTGTCCGTCACTTTGTGGATGGTACGGTGTGGAAAAATGTAATGAGACGCCTTGAAGCTTAAACAATTCATTCCAAAATTCACTCAAGAAAATGGCATCTCGATCACTGACAATGGTTTCTGGCAACCCATGAAGTTTAAAAACAGAATCGAGGAATGCTTGAGCTACAGATGTGGCAGTATAAGGGTGTGCTAGAGGCATAAAATGGGCTGCCTTAGACAATCTATCGACCACCACATATATCACTGAATAACCATTGGACAAAGGCAACGCAGAAATGAAGTCCATCGAAATTTCAGACCACACAGAGTTAGGAATAGACAAAGGTTGAATAAGACCTGGGTAAGCTGCTGTATCATACTTGCAGCGTTGACATACCCCACAGCTACGCACATATGCTTGTATGTCCTTGTGCATACCCTTCCAGAAGAAAAGACTCTTCACTCTTTGCAGTGTGACATCCTTCCCTGAATGACCACTACAACCAGAACAATGCAGCCAATCCAATATTTGATTACGTAAAGATAATACCTGAGGAACCACAATCTTAGATTTCCTCCTCAATATACCTTGACTCCAAGTGTAATGCTTCTTAGAAGTGGGTTTCTGCTTTAGCTCCTCGATCACCATCTTAACCAATTCATCCTCATCATAAGCTGCCTGAATATTCTTCAAGTAATCACAATCCAAGACAGACATTGCCATGTGTAAAATGTCAGCTCCTTCTACTCGAGACAAGGCGTCTGCCACCAAATTCTCTTTACCACTTCTATATTGTATTTCATAATCGAATTCCATCGATTTAGGTAACCATTGCTGTTGAATTGGTGTGTTCAACCTCTGCTCTAACAAATATTTCAGACTCCGCTGATCTGTCTTGATTACAAAATGGTTGTTCAACAAGTAATGCCTCCATTTCTGAACTGCATATACCACTGCCAACAGCTCTTTCTCATATATTGACAACTGCAATTGTTTACCTTGTAAGTGACGACTGATATAGGCCAGTGGATGTCCTTCTTGCATTAATACTGCGCCAATTCCCTGACCACAAGTGTCTGTCTCAACCACAAAGGGTTTATCGAAGTCAGGAAGAGCCAAGACTGGAGCTGTACACAGGGCTGTCTTCAAGGTATTAAAGGCTTCCTGAGCTTCCGACGTCCAACTGAATGCGTCCTTCTTGGTGAGACAAGTGAGAGGTCTTGCTATGGTTCCAAAATTCCGCACAAACCTTCTATAATAACCAGTTAGACCCAAAAAACTCCTTAATTGTTTCAGAGTTTTGGGAATCGGCCAGTCAGCGATTGCCTGCAGCTTAACTGGATCTGTTGAAACCCCTTCAGCTTGTATATAATGACCAAGATACTCCACTTTAGCAACTGCACATTCACATTTACTCCTCTTAGCAAATAAGCTGTGTTTTCTCATCAATCCAAACACCCCTCGCAAATGATCACTGTGGGATTCTAAGTCTGAGCTATAAACGAGGATATCGTCAAAGAATATCAACACAAATCTCCTCAAGAAAGGCCTGAAAACCTCATTCATCAAGCCCTGAAAAGTGGCTGGAGCATTCGTAAGGCCAAAGGGCATTACTACATATTCAAAGTGACCATTATGTGTTTTGAAGGCAGTTTTATGAACATCACCTGGTTCCATTCGCACCTGATGGTAACCCGCCCTCAAATCTATTTTAGAATATACCTTGGACCCACCTAATTCGTCCATTAGATCCTCAATAAGTGGTATAGGAAACCTGTCCTTCACCGTCACAGAATTCAAGCCTCTATAATCAACACATAATCTCCATTGGCCATCTTTCTTCTTGACCAGCACCACAGGTGATGCATATGGACTGGAACTGGCCTGAATGGTTCCCTGAACCAACAGCTCCTGCACCATTTTTTCTATCTCATCCTTCTGCTTCACTGCGTAACGATAAGGTCTCTGATTAACTGGATCAGAACCTTCTATTAAGGGAATTCAGTGGTTATGAAGACTCCTGTAAGGAGGCAAACTCTTCGGCTCTTCAAACAAGTCCTTAAACTCCTCCAATAATAGATCAATACTATCTGGTATAACTGGAGGTTGAGGTTCTGTCGTCAGAGTAAACAACTGCTGTTCAAGTTCTGCTTCACTATCCACCACATTAGCCCATATCATTGACAACTGAATATCTTGCTCCATCATTTTGTTAAGCCTCTCGGCCTTCACTGCTCTTACTGACCCATTCCTGCTCCCATGCAGTAGTACTTTGCGGTTATTATACTGAAACCGCATAGTCAGCTGCCTAAAGTTAAATGTGACCTCTCCTAAGGTTTCCAACCATTGAATGCCCAACACCATATCAATGCCTTTTAAAGGAATCACCATAAAATCTGCTTCAAAAGAAGTCCCTTGAAAAACCCATTGGAATTTCTTAATCTTGCCTAAAACTTGCAGCTGGTTTCCATCTGCCACAGAGACCTTAGCCGACCCTGCTGGCCGAAGTCTAGCCCCTAATTTTTCAGCCATCATAGGATTCATGAAGTTGTGCGTTGACCCCGAGTCTATCAGCACATAAACAGCTCGTTTACCATGCAATCCCTTCACTCTTAAGGTGTTGTAATCAGTGATGCCAATCATTGCATTCACAGAAATTCTTGCGAAGTCTCCTACCTCTTCTTCTCCCTCAGACATAGCTTCAGTAACTCCATCATCACCAGTCTCCAAGTAATACAACTGAGCCCTCTTGTGAGTCAAGAAGTGTTCCGGAGTGAACTTCTCATCACAGTGGTAACATAAGCCCTTAGCTCTCCTATCGCTCATCTCTTGAGCTGTCAAGAACTTCCTCTTGACAACACCATCATTTCCCACCTTATCACTAGACTGTAACTGAACCTTAGCAACCGGCTTCCTATATTCAAGCAATCCTTTCTGCTGTGCAGGAAATTTCCCATTAAACCCCGCATGACCCGTCGCCTTAGGAGGGTGTGCCTGTTCATACAGTTTACCTAAGAGGAAACAATGTCTTATAGATTTAGGCTCAAACATCCGCACATTCATCTGAGTCTCTAATCTCAGCCCTGCCAGGTAATTTTCTAACAACATCTGCTCACTCATGCCCAACCTAGTGCGTATTAACTCAAACTTATTGTGATAATCCACAATTCCATTGGTCTCCAGTAAAAATTTGAGCTCCGAAACAGGATCGTCCAACACTTCTTCGAACCTATCTATGAGTATCGACTTATACAATTCCCAACCATTAACTCCTTCTGTTGGTGCATTCTGCAAATAAGCTTGGTGCCAAGTTGCGGCTATACCGTCAAAGTGAATAGAGGCCACACTGACCTTCAAATTCTCCGGTGTTCTATCTATATCAAAGAACTGCTCTGCCTTAAACAACCAATCCTTGATCCTATCGCCGTTAAACCTAGGAAAGTCGATTCGACCTAGCCTAGTCATTCCAGAGTAAGAATTCTCCTTACCTACGCGTAGTTGTCGCGACGAATCTGGCGGATATTCAACTCGCGATGGTTGATTGGTCTCGATTTCGACCGATTTCTGCGCCGCAGTCATTAACCTCACTGCTTCATACATCTCCGATAATCGCTTCTCCATTACTTCTTGATACGCGTTGATCTTTTGGTTCATCGCCTCTGCGACCTCACGAACCGACATCTCCTGTGGTGCTGACTGCGTCGACGACCTCGTTTCCGGCATGGTCACACTCGATCCGAGGAATTTCAAGCTCTGATACCTTTGATGCAGAGAGATTGTGCAGCTGGTTTCTCTTTGGAAGATCCTTGGAATAGATGTTCATCAAACACCGATTCCTCCTCTTATTGTCAAGAATCGAGCTGAGGATTCAAGACTGGAGCTAGCTCCAAGAAGAATTTCAGAGAGCGAAGAAGGAGAAGAAAGAAGAAGTCAACAATTCTGTTATATTTCAAGTCAACGAATTACAACGTCTTTTATATGTAATTACATTCTAGATTCTTGCTAAGTATTCGTTCAATCCTCACCTTACACGTGTCCTCAATAAACTCATAATACAGCTCTTCAATATGCTGTATCATAAAATACAGTATTTATTAGAGTTCAGCAGAGATGTGTCTGGTAAGAATAAGCTGGATCACAGTGGTTATAGCACCAAAGAAAGCATCATAGATCAGTCGATCCTGACGCTTCCAAAGTGTATAATCATAATTAGTATAGACTCCATTTGTGGTAGTGATTATAGCAGGCGGTATGTGAATATATTCATCAAAGAAGTAAGTGAGTTCATAGCTTTCAAGAAGAGGTTGAATTTGGCGAGACCACATAAGAAAATTAGAAGCATTAAATTTTGTCACTTTTGTCATATTTACATTTATGAAAGTTAGTGTTTCAGAGACAACAATGATCTCAGAAGAGGAAGATGAATTTGAGTTGGTGGCCATAAGGATATCGAAAAAGAATAGTGTATAGAGTAGCTTATGTGTGGTTATGATACCATATGTTTACGGAAGCTGAATCATCTTTATTAGAGAATGAGTTATGATATTTATATAGAGTATAGGATAATTTAGGTATACAAAATGTATTTACAAACTTGTCATTTCCTTATGCATTATTTTAACAAAAAAAACGAGTTGTATTATATCTATTTATACAATTAAGTTTTACTTTATTATTTAATTTAATTTTAATACAAATGTTAACAAATTAAAAAAAAAAAAGAAGAAATTTCACTACTATTTTGAGTACAATTTGAAAAATTTAAGTATTTAAAATTTTTGTGATTAACGAAGCAAACACCAAATACTCGCTGAAAGATTTCAGATCAAGAAAATGATAATCTGGAAAAATCACTTAAACCTAGAATACTGGCTCCTTGTTCACCCTTATAAAAGTTGTATGAACTGTCTTAGTTCACTTAAAATTATAATTTGACTCAAAGGTCTTAAGTTACAAATATGTGATTAATGAACTTATGGACGTTAATATGATACTAATTATTCATTACATAGTGATCAGAATAGAAATGGAATGCAATTTAACGTGAAGAGGAAAAAACATATGGTACATACATATATGTATATATAGAGGATACTACTGTAAACAAATGTCAAAAAGGAAGAAGCAATAATAAAAAAGAGAAGTTTACAGAGAAGAGACTGATATGATTGATAGTTAAAAAATGCAGATCATCCCGATTATACACGTAAATCATATAAATGATATTAATATTGTGGTTTATGTTTATTGATAAAAAAAATTCATAATAATCATAATTTCTTTGAACGAATAAGGGAAAAAAAATAGAACCAATTGAAAATAAAACTAAAAAGCAATTTTGATTTTATAAAAGCTACATGCTAGATTACGTCAGATAACTTTCGTTATTGTGTTTATTTTATATTATTTTAGGAGGAGAACTATTGTCAAATTATGACATGTAATATATGTTTTTATAAATACTAATTAAAAAATTTAATTGATATATTTAGTTACCAAATAAGGGTTTTCGTATTCTCTTCGAATAACAAAAGTTTTACGTTGATATTTGGCTGCCTGACAAAACCAGGTCTCGCCATATTTATAGAAAAGAAACTAAGCTTTTACAAATACCCTAGATAAAAACAACACATCGTTTAAAAAAAATAACAAGTTGTTTTCAAGAAAATAAAAAACAACACAACGTTTCCTTATTACCAAAGTAACAAACTAAAGTAGTTTAGCGTAACTGATTAATCTGTCTCGTTAAAAACCTTGGTTCAGACCTCCTTCCTTCCAAAACCTCCCCTAAGGAAAAAAGTACATAAGAACCACTTAGCTACTTAGTGATTATTACTTGGTTCTTCAAGTTTAAGAGTAGTCACATTGAATATGTCTTCTTCCGCTTCTTCCACCTCGTCCTGCTTAAGGCCGATGAGAGCATGGGCTTCCTTATCCAACTCCCTTGCTCTAGCACGGGTGATCCTCCCAGCTAGTTCTGGTTCTTCTTCTTCTAAGCTGGTCATGATCACATCATCCTCTCCCTCTTGAAAAAGATTTGTCCTCAAATCGGCATATGCAACAAAAGGATTCAAGTCAGAAACATTAAAAGCGTCAGAAACGTTATACTTCCCTTGTAGATCAATGCGGTAAGCATTGTTGTTGATCCTCTTGATGAATTTGAATGGTCCATCAACTCGCGGCATGAGCTTGTTCTTTCTTTTATCCGAGAACCTCTCCTTCCTTAGATGAATCTACACCAAGTCGCCTTCTTCGAGTATTAGCTCCCTACGCCCTTTGTTTGCATGCTTAGCGTATTGTCTAGTATTCTTCTCTATGTTCTCCTTAGCCTTCTCATGTATCCTCAGTACCTGTTTAGCCTTTTTACTGCCATCCAAACTATATCGTTGTTTCAAAGGCAAAGGAATTAAATCTAAAGGGGAACAAGGATTAAAGCCATAAACGATTTCAAAAGGAGAGTATAGCGAAGAAGAATGTTTAGCGTGATTATAAGCAAACTCAATGTGTGGTAGACATTCTTCCCATGACTTAAGGTTGCTTTTCACAATAGTCTACAGCAAGGTAGATAGCGACCTATTGACTACTTCGGTTTGTCCATTGATTTGCGGATGGCAAGTTGTTGAAAATGAAAGCTTTGTTTCCAACTTTGCCCATAAAGTTCGCCAAAAGTGACTTAGGAACTTGGTATCACGATCCGATACTATAACCTGAGGCATTCCATGTAGTCTTACTACTTCCTTGAAAAAACAAGTTAGCTACACTCACAACATCATCGGTTTTATGGCTAGCTATGAAGTGAGCCATATTGCTAAACCGTGCAAGGATGAGAAGGTATAGGTAGAGGAGTATACAAACCGTGAGGTTGTACCTTACTCTTAGCTTGTTTACATACAACACACCTAGAACAAACCTTTTAGACATCTTTCTTCATGTGAGGCCAATAGAAATGTCCTTGAAGATCTAGTAGAGTCTTTGTTACTCTGAAATGCCCAGCAAGACCACCTGCGTGAGCTTCCCTAACTAGCAACTCTCGGACAGAACCGCTAGGTATACACAGTCAACTACTGAAGAACATATATCCATCCTGCCTATAATACTTCTCAGAAGCAAACTTAGCACATTTCGCATAAATTCAGAAAAATCATAATCGGATTCATATAGGTCAATGATATGTTCAAATCCGATATATTTTGCGTTTAAGGTAGAAATTAGAGAGTACCTCCGGGATAATGCATCGGCAACCACATTATCCTCACCTTCATTCTAGCCACTCTTCAAGTCTATCTTCGAAAAGATGGTTAAGCCGCATAACTCATCCAATATGTCATCTAATTTTGGAATGGGATGCCTATACTTTACGTTTATGTTGTTGATGGCGCAACAATCCACACACATCCGCCAAGACCTGTCTTTCTTCGAACTAACAGAACGGGAACAACACATGGGCTCATACTCTCACGGATATGGCCTTTACTCATTAGCTCCTCCATTTGTCTATGCAGCTCCTTCATTTCCACCGGATTAGTACGATAGGCGGGTCTATTAGGTAAAGCCGATCCTTGTACAAAATCAATTTAGTGCTCGATCCCGCGTATAGGTGGAAAGCCTTGCAAAATATCTTTTATAAATACGTCACTATAGTCTTGCAAAATCTTAGACATACCACTAGGAAGCCCATGTGAAGAGTTAGTAGTCACAAGGGATTCCTTGTAAATAAACATCAAGATAACCATATCAGAATGTAAGAGTTTAGAGACTTCACTATGGTTTATGAAGAGGTTGTTGGCTACGGTTTTATCCTCTTCCTTGCTGTTTTTACGCTTAACATGGAGCTGGTCTTGGTAGACCTCTTTAGGGGTTAATGTAAGGAGAGTGACCTTACGCCCTTTGATCTCAAACGAGTGCTTGTTGGTGTAGCCATCATGTGTCACTTTGCGATCTGATTGCCAAGGCCGACCCAACAGCACGTGACTTGATCCCATTGGCAGTACATCGCATAACACCTCATCTTCATACTTACCTATTGATAATGAAACCTGGACCTACTGAGTTACTGTCAAAGCTCCACTCTCATTCAGCCATTGTAGCTTATGCGGCCTAGGATGTGGTTTGGTTTTGAGCTTTAACTTCTTGACCATGACCTCACTTGCTGCATGTTTACAACTACCACCGTCTATAATAAGGCTACACACTTTGCCTTGTATAAGGCAACGAGTGTGGAAAAGGTTCTCGCACTGAAACTCAACACTCAAAGTGCGTCTTGCAACCAGCATCTCTCCCACTGCCGCAACCTCTTCCTCTTCTTCCTTATCCGATCTGAGCTCTCCCTCTTCTTGAGGAAGGATTTCTCCATCCTCTCGTAACAAGAACACCTTCTTATTAGGACAATCACACGAGTAATGTCCCATTCCCTGACACCTAAAACAGTGCGTGTTACTAAGAGAATTAACACTCATCGATTTAAAATCGGGCTTTACTTCTTCTTTAACCGCTACAGAGGTTGGTCGGGTATCATTTGAATACGCATCTTATTCTGAGATTCAATCAGTTCGGCTTTGTGTACCATCTCTTGTATATCTCCATAATTATGAAGCTCCACTTTATCTTTGATATCTCGGTTAAGACCTCTAAAAAATCGTGACATTAACATCTCATCTCCTTCTCTCAAATCTGCACGTATGAGCAGAGTTTCCATCTCTTGATAGTAGTCCCCGACAGTCTTGGTTCCTTGTATGTGATGTCTGAGCTTATTGAGAATCTCACAATGATAGTGTCCTGGCACAAAGTTCCTTCTCATATGTGCGACGAGCTGATCCCACGTGGTGATGGGAAGCTCCCGGAGACGATGTCTAGTGAGTCCTAGTTGCTCCCGCCACAGCAACGCATAATCATTAAACTCCAAAACAACAATCTTCACCTTGTTGAGTGCCCTGAACCAGAAAGTTTGACTCCATTTTCCTTTCCCAATCAAGATAAGCTTCCAGATTATTGGTTCCATGAAAGGGAGGGAACTTGATCTTTAGATAGTTGATTTGTTGACGAGCTATGTCATACTCTCTGCCCTTTTCTCTCCTAATGGTTCCTCTACTATGATCCAAGGCAACAAACTCTTCCGAATCATCCGAATACTGATGTACATGTACTCGGTGTCCAGGACGCATGGTCTCTCTAGAGCGCGGACGATGAGCTCTAGCTTCCGGAGCTCTTAGCTCGTCTCTATTAAAGATCGTTGGGGATTTATGTCGGTTGAAAATGATTTCTCTCCCACCTATACTGGTACCAGTTTTGACCTTTAAACCAGTCTGGGGCTTAGAAGTTCTCCTAACTGACGGTCCAGTAATGCCCTTACTCCTAGCTATACTCATGGCTTCTGATGGCATGGGTGTATAAGAGTCGTCACTATCCATGGAGTGAGACTCATTCACAAGTAGTCTCATCTTTTGTTCCATTTGATTATGCAAAGTATCAACCTTTTATTGGAGTTGTTGAGAGAGATTTGTGGCGAGTAATTCGTTTGCATCATTAATTTGCTGAGCCATGAGTCGAGTCACGGCTTCTATTGCTTCAGCTGAAAGCTCCATGGTACCCTGAGAGGGACCAACACAAAAATCTAGAGAACAATTGTTTTTATAAGTTAATAAAAAGAATAAATCCATAATTTATATGCATAAGGAAACCAAAACTCGAAAGGAAAAGTACAAAAGATTATCTAAAATATTTAAATCCTTTTGTAAATCCGGACAACCAATAGAATTAAAACAAGGAACAACCCTAATAAGCAAAACGCGATTTATGTTATATATATATATATCTTATTTTATTTTTAATTTTTTAAACAAAACGAAAAGAACACAAAATCGTAAAAGAGGATTAGAGTTAGAGATTTCCCTTAGCCTTTGGTTCAGAGCTGGGTCGGATACCACATGATAGGATCCTAGGGATCTATCCGAAGCAAAGACTGCGAGAATGGATTGGGATGATGGCGATCGGAGACGAGGTTGTGATTCGCGGACGAAGGGTGATCGGGTTAGGTGGGTCGTACGATGATCAAGGCCAGGGTGCGGTCATCCTGGTAATGCGTTGGGGAATACGAACGAGGGATCAAAGTGAAATCCAGGTCTCGCCATATTTATAGAAAAGAAACTAGGCTTTTAGAAATATCCTAGATAAAAACAACACAACGTTTAAAACAAAACAACACAGTGTTTCCTTATTCCCAAAGTAACAAACTAAAGTAGCTTAGCGTAAGTGATTAATCTGCCTCGTTAAAAACCTTAGTTCGGACCTCCTTCCCTCCAAAACCTCCCCTAAGGAAAAGAGTACAGAAGAACCACTTAGCTACTTAGTGATTATCACTTGGTTCTTCAAGTTTAAGAGTAGTCACATTGAATATGTCTTCATCTGCTTCTTCCGCCTCCTCCTGCTTAAGGTCAATGAGAGCATGGGCTTCCTTAGCCAACTCCCTTGCTCTAGCACGGGTGATCCTCCTAGCTAGTTCTGGTTCTTCTTCTTATAAGCTGGTCATGATCACATCAGGTTCTCTTGTAGCTCGTCATTGACGGCTCAGTTATCTGAAGCTATCGGTGAAAGACTTACTTCACAATAGGCTTCCATGATATAATCGTCGCCGTTCGACAACATCTTGTTCTTGCTTCTAAGATATCATTTCCTAGAACTCTGCTAAATAGATTACCACTTTATTGTGTCTGATGAATTGGTTCTGTTTATTTGTGCTTTTAATATTAATCTGGGTATCTAACAAAAATTTAGGCATTTACTGCTAAATGTTTTCAAGAAACATTCATTATTTTATAATATGTTTACATTTTATTAATAGAAAATAAAATAGAGCTAGCAAGAAGATGCAGTTAGTTGCCCTTTTCCCAAACTATATATACTTACCGATTAAAAGCTTAGCTATATAAAATTCTAAATCCCTTACAAGATTATTATACCTTTACCTTTTTATATCGATATAAAAATAGCAGTGACTTTTCGTAGTTTAGTAATTAGGATAATCCAATTAATTATTCTGATATTTAAATGTTCGATTTCTTTTTATTACATATAATTAATTAAAAAAAATAGAACGTGAATTTTAGGTTATAGATTAAATATTTATTATCAGTCCAATTATTAAAAAGAAAAAATAAAAAAATTTAGTTAAATAAAATGTAAATTGCATGCAACAAAAAGAATGAAAAATAGTACCAACAAAATACACGTTTTAGTAGAGGATATGTTAACCACACGAAATCTTGTTCTACCACCTTAACTATAACTATAAGAACCCATATATCGTTTCACAATATATATATATGTCTCATTGTCACCCATTTCATCATTCTTCTGATTAGAATACGTTTATAAATAGTATTATTCACGCAAGAGGTTTCTCGTGATGGAAATATGAACTTGTTTTAATTTCGTCAAGTAAATATTGGATCAACAAGATCCAGTATATATCTATAGTTTTCTAATTAAAGCAAATTAGAGTTCGAACACACCACTTATTACCTAACTAAATCTGAGATAAGTCAATTTGACTACATATTTCATAGTACATTTTGTTTATGTTACTTCATTATTCATTTCTTTAATTAGGTCACATTGGTTCAGATTGTTTGTTGTTCAATAGATATTTTATGTTTTTCATGTATCTTAGTTATGTATGTCAAAAACAGAAAATTATATAATAATTGGGTTACTTTTCCAAATGATCCATTGACTTTGGTCAATTGATAAACTAACTCATAGTTTTATACTTTTCAATTTCGTCTATGTCATCCTTAAACTACATATTATTTACATTTAAGCCATTAGTTTTTGTTTTTTATTAAATTAAATTTCATAAAAACATAAAAAGACCTAAATAAACATAAAAGTTTTAATTATTTTCTAAAATGCCATCTTCTACAATTTTCTCAACCACCATTAACCACCATTAACAACCGACTTCAACCTCTAAATTCATATCCAATTACCTAGTTTTCATTCATAACATTCTTCATTTCTCTCACTCACCTTGCACTATTTCATTCTCTCTATTTCATAAAAACTCTATAATTTCACTTTCGAATATTACAAATTCTTAAATCTTGGAGTTCCGATGCTTTTGGATGTTAAAAGAACATCTAAGAGGTCATTTTTGTCAGTCTTGGCATTAAAATAAAGTAAACATGTTCTAAACTAAAAATTTACAAAGAAAATTGTAAATTTCAAAAATTTATAGAAAGTAGACTTCAAATGAAGTCTAAAAAACCAATGTAGACTTCATTTGCAGTCTACAGGTTAACACAAATGACATTTCTGCAATTGACCAATTTTTTGGGTTTAGAATTAGACTGTATTTGAATTCTACATTTTTGTCTTTAATGACAAAAAGAATGTTTTTGTAGACTACATTTGAAGTTTGCATACATACGAGTTAGTTTTGCATTTGACCAAATTTTTAACTTAAGGTAGACTTCTTATGAAGTTTACACACAAATTGCATAATTTAATTGAATTCTACATTAAAAACAGGTTATTACTGGAATTGACTAAATTTCATTTTCTAACGAAGTCTATAGGTGACTTGCAGAATTCATATGCAGACTACAATTAAAGTCTCCAAGTTCAAATTAAAAAGAAGACTTCATATGACTGCAAATGAAGTTTACATTGTAGACTTTAAATGAAGTCTTCATGTACTATACTTGATTTGCAAGTGAAGTCAAATATAGTCAATTATTGAACTAACCTATTTTCTAATGTAGACTTCATGTGAAGTCTCCTATTGATGTTGTAGATTATAATTCCAGTCTACATTTTGGTAAAATTTATGTAGACGGCAAATGATGTCTGCAAAGTCGACTGGTCAATTGCAAAAGTAGCCCGTTTAAAATGCAGAGTGGAAATGAATTCTACACTACAAATTCAATGTTTAGTTAAATACAAAATTAACTTATTTGTAGACTTCATTTCAAGTTTACAATTGTAGAATTTATTTGAAGTATAAGAAAAATTATATTTCTTAAAAATCAATTCAAACATGCTTATAATTTTTGTTTTCTTTTGTTTTGTATTTCTATTATGTGTGTTAGTTATTGGGGTTTTTGATGTATAAGTTTAACATATTTATGTGATATAATTGTAGTTGAATAAATTTTTGAAATTATTCAGAAAATAAGCACATTTAAAGTAGACTTCTTTTATAGACTTCATAAGTACACTTTATATTGAGACTTCAATTTTGAATCTTCGCTAATACTGGTTTATATTTGTTTAATTTTTAGGAAATAATTTGACTACATATTATTTTGGATAGTGAATATTGAAAGACTTGTCTAAAGATTTTGTGTTGGACCCTTGAAAAGGAGGGAGGATGTTCTTTTCGAAACATGGTTATATACAAGGTGAACTTGTTGAGATGGTGCAAATTGATTATAATTTGGACAAGAAAACAGAGTTTGTGGATTTATCTTATTCACTACCAAATTCAATGTTGCAACAAATGGTCATAGATACTCCCCCAATTCACATCACAAATTATAGACAAGTTTATTCACTACCAAACCATATATGGTAGGTTTATGTGTATCAAGTCGATTCAAGAATGATTTTGATGAAAATACAGAATCAAATGAAGATGGGTTAGCTATTGAAGGTGTGGTTAAAAACGAGAATTTTGAGGAAGATCTCGTTGATGATGTTGATGAACTTGAGTATGAGTGTGATGATGAGTTTGATGTCTATAAGGAAGATGAAGACTACAATGAATATGGAAAACTAGAAAATGAAGACGTATATGATATAAATGTGATAAACAGGTTGTATGTTGGAGAAGATGGAAGATCCAGCAAAATATTCATAAATCAATGTTTTGCTAGCAAGGAACTACTAATATCGGAGTTGCGCTTGATGAGTATATTGTGCAAGTTCACATTCAAAGTATACAAGTCGAAAAAACGTTGTTTGTGGCTAAATGTTGTGTGAATGGATGTGGATAAAAGGTTAGAGCGAGTGTGACAAACACAACTACAAATTTTGTGGTGACAAAATATGTGAAAGTTCAAACACTCATACCCGAGACATATTGCCAAATTATTTATAGATAATTTTGGAATAATTGATGAAATTACGCCCAAGCGTATCAAGGAGTCAATGAGAACTTTGTTTGGTTTGAGGATGGAGTAACACATCCCATTGCATGAAACTTCAAGAACACAACCAGATTTCTTTCGAATAACACATCCTATTCATCCTTTTGTAAAAGTTTGGACAATGAGTTTAGCAACTTATTAGTATCACCACTATAGTAGCCTCCACTTTTATATGCGATATGCTCATTGTCCTTTGTGTACAATCTTAGTGGAAACTCAGCTTCACGCTCATAATAGAAGATCAATTTTAAAAATGAAAGTTAGAAAAATTAAGTCTCCAATCTACAAATGAAGTCTGAGTAAAACAATCACGAAGTTATGCAATCTATAAATGAAGTATGCACAAAAAAATCAAGAAATCTAGTGGAAAAAAATGAAGTCTGCAGAAAAAATCACGAAGTCTACAGAAAAAAATTACGAAGTCTACATAACGAAAAAGAAGTTTGCAAAAAAAAAACCACGAAGTCTATAAAACGAAAATGAAGTCTACATAAAAAATAATGAAAGCTAAAAAATAAAAATGAAGTCTACAAAAAACAATAACGAAATCTTCAAAACGAAAATGAAGTCTGCAAAAAAAAAATGAAGTCTATAAAACGAAAATGAAGTCTGCAAAAGTTAATCATGCATTCTACATATCTACAAATGAAGTTTGCATAAATAACTCACAAATTCTACGAAACTGCAATGAAGTCTGTGAAACAATTATTGGACTCTACATATCTACACTGAAAGTCTGTAAAAACATTACATGAAGTTTACAACACCAAAATTGAAGTATACATGTAAATGTAATAATTAAGATTAACACCCAATTAAAACCAATTCACCATCCTAATACAAAACAAAACTATATGTTTAACTAATTAACACCCAATTAAAACCTAAATATTAAACTAATTAAGTCAACCAACTAACAACAAATATGTTAAATATCATCTTAATCTATCAATTGAATCATTAAAGACCAATAGACAACATCATATCACAAAAAGATCGAATCATATAAAAAAAATCCAAACAAACTATAAAAAATAATATTTGATCTTTTATGAACCAAATCACCACAAAATTGAGAAAAAAATTCGATCTGAATATATATGCGCAGAGACGAAGATGTAGGTTTATGCATGACCAAATCACAACAAAAACTGAAATTTCACCCCAAAAAAAGTCATATCCAAGATCTAAGGAACTGAAAAAATCAGTTCTAAGAAAAAATGGTAAATCGTGAACTGTGTGTTGGACCTTCTTCACGATGGACGGGGGAGACAAAGATGTAGGTTTTACGGGCAATGACGGCGACGAACCACTACGGACAGAACGGCAGACCTGCAACAAAATCACTAAGATGTCGTTTAGATAGGTTTGTTTTAAAAAAAAGATGTTGAACCTATTCACAAGAGACGGTTGCGACGAACTGAGAGAGAGGAGAAGATATTGGCCACATCGGACAGAAAAGACAAAGGTGGCGACGGACCTACAACAAAATCACTGGAGATGTCCACGGCTGGTTAGAGAGAGAGAGAGCGGTCACCACGGAAGAGTTGCTGACAGAATCTGTGGTAGTTAAATAAAGAGATGTCGGCGGCCAAAGGAAGAGATATAGGATTTGTGTTCTAAATGTTTTACATTTTTAGTGGTCCCAACTATAAAGAAAAACTTAATTATACTTCTGCTAATTTTTTGGAATTTTGGTTTAGTATTGGTTTAGTGTTGATTTAATTTTGGTTAAATGTTGGTTTAATTTTAGTTTAATTGGTTTAATTGATTTAATGGTGGTTATTTATATTTGATTACAATAATAATTGATTGGTTTAGACCAGTATATCCTTTTGGTAAAATTAAAATAGTATAGACTATAATTACTGAATAAATTTTATATATTTTTGAATAATATAATTACTTAATAAAATGGTAATTATTATATATTTTTGTAAATGTCAATTATAATTACTGATTTAATTAACTAATTTTTATTAAAAATTTTAATATATGGTTATAAAGGACAATATTATAATTTTACTATTTATGGAGAATAGTTTTGCATATCATTGTATATTGGGTTAGTTTTTATATTTTAAATCAATATTTAAGTTATTTTTGTTATTATTCCATAATAATTTAACACTTTGGATATGGAATTATGAAAACGGGATGCATGTAAATCATAATTCACCAGCTCGATGTCGTTAGTTTTAGTAATAAGAACAGATAAATAATGGAATAAAAAGAATACAAGGAAAATGTGGTTACTTGTACCAAAAAAGAAAAAAGAGAAAAAGAGAAGTGCATTGTCAAATCTATCGCATCAAATGATACTTTTTTGTTTTCATATAATTTTAGATAAACATCAGAGAACAGTCCTTGAGTAGGTTCATAGACTTATATGTTATATATGATAATTATCCATAAATTACATTACATAACTTCACTTCAAAAATTATCTATGTTTTTCGACCAATTTTTTTTTATCTATGTCTATGTGATATCGAATTAAGTTCAACCAAAACAATGTGTAATTAATAATTTAGATTTTTTTTCTTGATTCCGGTATTTTTAACTTTGTGAATTTGCAACAAGATGATATTTTTCTTAATTGAGATTTCTCTACACCAGATACCAGATAAATTTGTTCCCACTTCAGGCCCACTATTTGGCTTCTGGTGAGTCACTACTTTTTTTCTTCTCTTTGATTGAATTATATTAGTCACTAAGTAATACATATTTTTAATAAATTACTGTCTCATCATAACATTTAAATACTGATTATAATGTGGTCTATTAAATACTATATGTGTAATTGACAAAAAAAATACGTTATGTTTCAAAATGACATTTATTTGTTTCATTAAAACAATTTTGAAGCCATAATAACTTCAAACAACTTGTGTCTCGTATTCTTTGTTAATCATGGCCCCTAGATAAAATTAACTGACACAATTCGAAAATGTCTGTTTGCGTGTGCTTAAGACCTAACCCTAATGACTTCAGTTAATTCTTCTCTACCCTAACTTTATTTTTTCCATAAACTTTTTTCCTGCAACCATATGTACGTATAAATTCCTTTTTTTTGTTACTACAGAAGAACACAATGGGCTTTTTTGTTGGAGTAGCCCATATAGTTTTCCAATGAACTTTGTTGATGTTAAAGACTCGGCCCTCTCGGTTTATGATTTGTCTGAAATGATTATTTTAGTTACATAGTGTTACGTTCAAATGGGCTGGAACCCACACACCAAGCCCAATACAAATATCCATAATGACACGATAAAATGTTTGAAATGCTTACAGTTTACACTAATCACTTGTTCTTTTTTGATCTTTTTTTTCTTTTTCTTTTTGTCATCAGGACAGAATTTGAGTAACTTGTTTGATAGGATTTGGAAGGTCATTGCACCAGAAAGAGTGCGATTATTTGTCTGGGAGTGAACCAAGCTCCTATGACCAATGTTGAAAGATGCCAAAGACATTTGTGTGATAATGATATTTGCCAATTTGTAAAGGAAGAGATGAATCAATCATTCATATTTTGTGTGATTTTCCGGCAAGAGAAATACATATTAACAAAAAAATATATTTTTCTAGGGGTCCCAAAATATATAAATTTTTGAGTTTTCAAAATATATAAAATTTTGGAACCTCCTAATATATAAAATGCTTCTTTTATCAAATTTTGTTTTAGACCTCTCTAACTATAGGTACAACACTATCGGCAATGTCAAGTTTGTGGGATTGAATTATTCTTTGTACACGTTGCAATTCTTTCTTTTCACAATCTTTGTTGTAATGGCTGTTTGATAATCTAAGAGATAATGTGATTCATTTTAAATGCACGTGGTCTACCTTGTTTTTCATTGCTGTTTAGTGGGGTTGGATATGGAGAAGTGGTAATGTGTTTGGTGTTACGGGAAAATGTAGAGACCTTAAATTTGTTAAATATTTAGCGAAAAAGTGGTTGTGACACATAGCTATGAGACTGTTTTGAAAGGAGGACATACCCGTGTCGTTGAGATTGCTTAGAAAGCTCTAGGTGTAAACTGGTTAAAATGAATACAAATGGAGCATCACAGGGTTATATGGGTTTGGCTATGACTGGTGGAGTTTCGAGGAACAGCAAGGGTAAGTGGTGTGCCGTTTTTTTATTTGAATATTAGTATATGTTATGTAACTTTGGCTGAGTTATAAGGTGTGTATTATGGTCGAGTTATTGCTTGGCAGAAACGACTAGCACAGCTAGAGTTGGCTTGGCTTTGGCTTGGCTAATTATGCATATAGAGAATCTAATCGCCCAGTTGATGGCTTGGCTAATTATGCATATCAATTAACTTTAGGATTTCATATGTTTTAAAACCCAGTTGTATGTGGTCGATTTATTTGGAGGACATTTGTGGGGTATCTTACCCACAAAATGACAGACTTTAAGCTGGAGATTCTATAAATAAGTCTCGGGCAATGACCTTATTTTTTATCAAAAAAAACATACATGATACAAAAACAAAATATTCCTGTGATTTTAACCTACGGAAGACAAGATATTCATGTAAATTTAACCGGCAGAACAACTAATTTATGTGGAAAGACTTCTAACAAACAAATACATAAAAGAAAATTGTGAGGACATCTAAAATTAAAAACTCATTGAAAACAACCCCAAAATGAAAAACGAGACCACCAAAAAGCCGTACGAAATTGAATCAGTGATGAAATCTCCTATGGTGAATATGCGTATCTCACAATTAAAGATCTAAGCTACTAATCCGGCAAGAAGGAATCCCATTAATTTCTGAAAATCGCAAAGTATAAGCAAGATTCGACCAATTAACGTCTAGTGCATCCTATGTATGAAGAGACCATACCACGATCAAGCCTAAAGGATGCTGACAAGTAACAAAACTAACTCAACTCGGAGGAACCAAACTTAAGCAAAATCAACAACTGTTTGAATCAAATGAAGAAAACATAATTCTGTCAACCCGGAAAGACTAAACACACGAATCTAATTCTCAATATCCTAACCAAAACCATATCCCAAAAATTAAAACAAACTTAGATTAATCTGATAATCCAAGTATTGTTATTATGTTTGTGATCTTGAAGGGAGATAATTACAATGAGGGGTCTGCAAAGATGCTCAATTCTCTTCAAAGAAAATTATGGTTTATCAATGGGTCATTGAAGAAACATGTGTTGGATAGTTCAAAATATGAGGACTGGTTAACTTTTAACTCTATGATTGTGGGATGGATTAGATTAGGACTTCCATTGAGTCAAATGTGAGATCTGTAAGAATTTGAGAAGAATAAGGAGAAGATTCCAATAATTGAGAGAAATTTAGTGAAGAATCAAGAGAGATTAAGAGAAAAAAGGTCATGGGATCACATAATGCCAAAGTCTCCAACGACTCTTTTGGTCAATGCAATCATTGGGTCCACATTACTTTTGTCTCTGTGGGTCGCTTTCATCGTTTGGCACCTCGAGCGTCCTGGTTTGAATTTCCGTACAGAAGCTTATCTGAACGAGGACAACACACTCTGCAGCTAGAACTCCACGTCCTGATGCGTGTTGCCTTGGTACTCCGGATCATGCATCGCGGTCCGACTGAAGGTGTACCGCGATTCCTCGTTATGCGCCCCTGCGTCCCGGCATCTCGATGACCAGCCCCCGATAGTAATAGCCCGACAACATGCGCTCATGCGACCTGATAACACGCGCTCCTGCGCCCGATAGATTCCGCCCCTGCACCCTATAGCTTGCGCCCCTACGCCCGATGGCACCCGACTTCCAACTATCCTCAATCTCCTTGCGCCTTTATTTACCTTTTATTTTTCTTGATCAATAGTCCCCCTCAAGCGCCATAATGATATGAAGGTTAAGCTTGGAAGACTCGCAACCCTCACATCATTAAAAACCTTGGGACAAAACTCACCTCACCACTTGGGACAAGACTCGCAACCCTCACCTCACCACTTGGGACAAAACTCCCTTAAGAGAGTAGATGTGATCACAAACTTTTAGACTCGCGGCCTTGGTAAATATATCTGCCAATTGGTCTTCACTTTTGGTATAACATGCTAAGATAACCCCTTATCTTTTCCCGAACCTTGTTGCAATTTATCTCGATGTGTTTTGTCCTTTCATGAAAGACGGAGTTCGATGCAATGTGAATTGTGGCTTGATTGTCACAATTCATAGTGATAGGGTTTGATGATTCGATACCTAGACCTTTGAGGAGATCTTTTAACCATGTTAGCTCACTTGTGAGTTTCCTCATAGCACGATACTCGGTTTTGGCACTTGAGCTAGACACCACCTTTGCTTCTTAGTCTTCAATGTGACTAAGTTTCCTCCGATAAAAGTGTACTAACCTGTTGTAGACTACCGATCATTTCTATCACCGACCCAATCCACATCACAATATCCCACAATCTCGGTATCATTTTTTCCCATCCAAATTCCTCGATCTTGACTTCCTTGTGTAAGTACCGAAGAATCCTTTGCACCATACTCCAATGATACATCATGGGATTTTGCATATGTTGGCTTACTTTATTCACCTCATAACATATGTTCAGCCTTGTGATTATCAAATAGATAAGAGATCAAGTGTGTACTTTTGTTGGGAGAGAAGGAGGCCTCACGAAGTACGTTAGTGCCCCAAGGTCTTTAATATCCAAAACACTCTTAAGGTAAGACTTAATTGAGGATATATTGTCCTTGTCGCTGCCGGTGACTATTAAGTCATCAACACAGATAAGCACTACGATAATCCCATTTGGTCCTCGGGATGTGAAAAGAGTATGGTCGGCCTCATATTTGTGGAATCCTTGATCTCAAAGGATAAATCTGAGCTTATGGTACCATGCTCGAGGCGATTGCTTGAGTCCATATATGGCTTTGCGGAGTCTCAACACTATCCCGGGATGAACAATATCCTTAATAACGGGAGGTGGATGAATATACACTTCCTCTTCAAGTTCTCCTTGTAGAAATACATTCTTGACATTCAGTTGTCATAGTTCCCATTCAAGATTGATTGCCGCGGATAGAACAACGCACACCCTGTGAAGCTGTGTCGACCAGTGCAAATGTATCTCTGTACTCTTGACCATACGTTTTAGTAAATCCTCCTAGGACAAGGCGGCATTTGTGGTGCTTAATACTTCCATCACTTTTATATTTGATGGTAAAAATCCATCGTGATGTGACAGCCTTTTTCCCAATTGGAAGGTCCGACTCTTCCCATGTGTGATTTTTTTCCATGGCATTTCGCTCATCCAAGATTGCATCTCTCCATTCTTTGATGTTTTTGGCTTCTTCATAGCTCCTAGAAATCTGTTCAAGAGAAATTTTCCCAAGAAAGACTTGATGATCATAAGGTACAAGGGCAAGAGAACAAACTGCTTGAGTAGGATGAGCCACAACTTGATTGTTGTAGTATACTCTTGTATTGATCCAATTGGATGGATGCTTTCTTATTCGTGAAATTTGCCTTAAAGGTTGTGTTTCATGATCGATGATGGTTGTATGACCCGGATCAAACTCCTCATGTGGATCATCATTTCCCGTTTCCACTTGCTCAACTTCATCAGTAGGCGCTACCGTTTGAGGTAAGTCTGAAGTGGGTAAAGACCTTGAAACATCTTGAGATCTAGTAGGGGAATTTGTCTCAACCGCTCCCCTTTGGTGAGGATCATTAGCATCCAACGTCTCCTGAGATTTGGGTTTTGATCCGGTTGTCTCCATATTTTGAAGCAAGGTGTGAAGGCTTTCATTGCGGTCACTTGTTAAATTGGCTAGGTCTTTAAGCTCGTCCCAATTTGAATTGTCAAAGTAACTCTTATCCTCTATGAATTTGACATCTCGAGATACATATGTTGTTTGATTGATTGGGTCGAAGCATTTGTATCCCTTTTGTGTAGTTGACTAACCAAGAAAAACACATCTTGTGCTTTTAGCATCAAGTTTATGTCGTTGTTCTCCTGGAATTAAGACACAACAAACACAACCAAAAATTCTTAGGTGATCGATGAAGGGTTTTAAGCCATTGAGTACCTTATACGGTGAGTAATCTTGTAAGCTTATTGTGGGGATTTGGTTAATTAGGTAGCAAGACATTAACACCGTATCTCCCCAATATCTCTTAGGCACCGTCATGTAGTACATCATGACTCTTGCCACTTCCATGAGATTCCGATTTTTCCTTTCAGCCACACCGTTTTGTTGTGGTGTATAGGGACAACTCGTTTGGTGAATTATACCCATGTTTGTTTTGATGATCTTTGAACTTGTTGCTTGGATATTCACCTCCATTGTCCGATCTTAGCACCTTAATTTTAGAATTAAATTGGTTAGCAACATAATTTTGAAAATTGATGAAGGCATCAAACACTCGGTCTTTAGAGTATTAACTTAACAAACAAGGAAGAGAAGGCATGAGATTAGAGGTACCCAAAGAAGCGTTAAGAGATAGTTAGGAAGGGACGAGAGCGACTAAGTCCCCTTTAGTCACAAAGGAGATGTTGGTAAGGACCGATTGACCAAAGAGACCCGTTAGGGGCACAGACGCCCATGTAGTCATGTGAAGAGAATGAAGACATGCCTCGGGACCCGACTTACCATGGGATTGATGGGAGACCCTCCTCTTCTTTTCTTTTATAGATGTTGTGTTGTATAGTGTCTTGTCTTTATTTGGGTAAAGCCCTACCATTGTGTCTATATAAATATGTGTGTATCATTATGTATTAATGTAAGAAAGAAAAGATTTTATTCTTCCCTATTCTCGGGTCTATATTCTCTCTATATATTCTCTCACTCTTAATCTCTAAATTCTCTTAAAAATTAGCATGGTATCAGAGCACTAATCTCTTGAAATTGTATTAGTTCCGCTAAAACTCTCATTCTTGTTCAAGGTTATTATCTACAATGGAAAATTCCAAAAATTTCGGTGTTCATGTCACACTTAAAGGTGTGAACTATGTGTTATGGTCAAGAACATAATATATGTCTTAAGCGGTCGAGGACTTTGGAGTCATGTTGATATGGGAGCTTCAATTAGGTCAGTCTACTCTACTGAAGAAGTCAAAAACGGAGATAAAAACAAGGCAATGGAAGCTATGGCAGCATATGAGGATAAATGGTACAAGACGACCAAGTGGTTCTTGTTCTCTTACAAAGCTTCATTGACCCATTCATCCATAAGCTTACTCATATTGTGAAAGTGCCAAACAACTTTGGAATACACTCACAAAGGTGTATGGAAACCTCTCTAATCTCAGCCGAGTATATGAAGTCAAGAAGGAGCTAAGTGAGCTCAAACAAGGTGACATGGAATTCACTAAGTGGCTCAGCAAGTACCGATCTCTTTGGGCCGAGCTTGAAATGCTTATGCCAACAATGGTTGATCCGAAGGTTATTGGAGAGAGGTTGGAACAAGACAAGGTGTTTGGACTCATGATGAACATAAATCCAATCTACAATGACCTAGTATGTCACCTCTTAAGATCGGACAAGCTCCCTAGCTTGGAAGAAGTATGTGGATTTATCCAAAGGGAGCAAGGAAATAGAGGTCTCCTTGGTGTAAGAGGAGAACTTGTCATGGCAAACAAGGTTGTTTACCGCAATGAGGAAAGGAAAGTACGGGTATGTGATCATTGCAAAAGGAAGGGACACTTTAAGGATCGATGTTGGGAGCAAAACAAAAGCAAAGCCAACATAGAACACGGTGAAGAGGGAGGTCTGAGTTCCGAGGAGACATCCACTGAACAAGGAATAGTTGTAGCAATCGCAATGGATGTGGAAAATGAGGAGTATGTGAAAAAGTCCGATCTAGCCGAACTCATCAAAGCCATCAATTCACTAAAAGATTCCGGTAACACCTTATTTGTCTCAAAGCTAAATAAACCAGTAATTATGGATTTCAGGGATACTCATCACATGATTAGCAGTAGGAAACTTCTTGAAAATATTGAACCGGCTCTAGGTAGTGTTGAAATTGCAAATGGAACTAGAGTCCCTATTAAGGGAATAAGTGACTTGCGAATTTTCAATAAACATTCTAGTGCCTTCAACATGCCAAAATTTACATCCAATTTATTAAGTGTAAATAAAACCGTCTGTGATTTAAATTGTAAAGTCATTTTTGATGCTAATAAAGTGTTTTTTCAGGATATTGAGACAAGCCAAATCCTTGGAGAAGGAGGTTCCAAAAATGGATTATATCACTTAGAGAGCAATCCAAATTTATTATGTTTTTCTAGTAGTAATGTTATTGACAATGCTTGATGGTACGCTAGGCATAGGCATCCCCATAGTCGAGCTTTGAATTTACTATTACCTAATGTTTCATTCAAGAATGATGAGTGTGAAGCTTGTATATTTGGTAAACATTGCAAGTCGGTGTTTCCCAAGTCTTCAACTTTTTATGAGAATTGTTTTGAATTAATCCACTCAGATTTGTGGTCATCACCATATGAGTCTAAGGAAAATCATAAGTACTTTGTTACATTCATAGACGAAAAATCAAAATACACTTGGTTAACTTTACTACCATCTAAAGATAGGGTGCTAGAAGCATTTATAAATTTTGATAGTTATGTGACTAACCAATACAATGCTAAGATCAAAATGTTGAGGACAGACAATGAAGGTGAATATACAAGCAATTTGTTCAAACAAGCCCTACCTACACGCAGAATTATTCACCAAACAAGTTGTCCATACACTCCGCAACAAAATGGTGTTGCCGAAAGGAAAAATAGGCACCTAATGGAAGTATCAAGGAACATGATGCTCCGCACAAATGTTTCCAAGAAATTTTGGGGAGATGTGGTTGTCACGGCATGTTATGTGATCAACCAAACACCAATTAAAGTGCTCAAAGACCGTATACCATTTGAGGTACTTAGCCAAACCAAACCTCATATTAATAACTTACGCGTTTTTGGATGTGTTGGATTTGTCTTAGTTCCTGGAGACTTGAGAAACAAACTTGAGGGTAAGAGCACCAAAGAAATTTTCATTGGTTATTTGAAAACTCAAAAAGGATACAAGTGTATGTACCCAAAACTCGAAAAGTACTTTTGTCAAGAGATGTCAAATTCTTGGAAAATAAAGGGTACTATGATGTGAAGAATTCGGAAGAGGTCTGCGGTATATCACATTTATGTTCGGATAGGGTTACCACACTACAATAGCTGTTGACACAAATAGAGATACCGGAACGCCCTTGCCCTAATGGAATCATCCCACAGCCGGGCATTCCCTTTCCGCAGCAAAGCGCTCCCTTCCCGCAGTCAGGTGCTCCCTTCTCACAGCAAGGCGCTCCCGTCCCACAGCAGGGTGCTCCCTTCCTGCATCAGGGCGCTCCCCTCCCACATAAGAGGACTCCCTCCCCACAGCATGGCTCCGGACACAACTGACAGAGCACCCGCGAATCCTAGTGTCTCTGATTCACATACCATAACTACTCAGGTCGCACCCACCGTAGAGTAGGGTGCTCGCGATGCAATCGAAGATGCTCCCGCCTGACCCTATCAAGTCTCCGGCTCCCACAATATGTCACAGCCAATGCATTCGGACTGCATTACAGTTTTACTACAACAATAATGTCGTTGCTCACCCTAACCTACTCACATGTCATCTAGTTGTGATACCACTTGAGCACAAGGCATTCATGACCAAACTTGACCAACATTTTGTGCCCAAAACTTATGAAGAGGCAAAAGACCACCAAGTTTGGCGTGACGCAGTATGCGAAGAACATGCCGCCATGGAACAAAATCAAACTTTGGAAGAAGCTCAACTACCACATGGTAAACGAGCTGTATCATCTCAATGGCTCTTCACAATCAATTTCAAAAGTGATTGTCAAATGGAAAGGTACAAATCTCGACTTGTAGCTCACGGTTTCACCCAAACCTATGGCAAAGACTACCATGATACATTTGCTCTGGTGGCCAAATTACATATGGTACGGGTGGTTCTTTCTCTGGCCACTAACCTTGTCTGGAAAATGTGGCAAATGGATGTAAAAAATACATTCCTTCAAGGTAAACTTAAGGATGAAGTCTATATGCATCATGTGCCGGGTCTTAAGCATATCATTGCCCCATGGAATGTTCTACGTCTCCACAAAGCCATCTATGGACTCAAGCAATCTCCACGTCTGTGGTATCACAAGTTGAGTCATACACTTCGAGATCAAGGATTCCACAAATCCAAGGCCGACCACACCCACTTCACCTTCCAAGGACCAAAAGGTATTGTTGTCGTAGATGGTATTATAATTATGAGTGACAACAAAGGTGGGATTATTGAAATCAAGAACCACCTTAAATTTGTCTTTGATATCAAAGACATTGGTCTGATGAAGTATTTCCTTATAATAGAAGTGTAACGGGGTAAAGATGGATTCTTCATATCCCAACAAAAGTATGCACTTGATTTTTTCCTTGAGTGCGATATAGGTACTAAGTTAGCTCGGACACCGCTTGATGACTCCCACCAAGCAAGCACAAGGGGGAGAATAGTGAGGATCCTCCGTTCGAAGATATTCACCAGTACCGAAAGATGGTTGGCAAATTAATCTATCTTACTATCACGCGTCCGGAACTATGTTATGTGGTTAACCAAGAAAGCCAGCATATGCAAGCTCCTAAGACAAGTCACTGGAAAATGGTGGAACAAATATTACGATACATTAAAGGGACTCTGGAGCAAGCATGTGGATGAGAAGAAATGATGACACAACACTTGTGGGGTATTGTGATACGGATTGGGCTAGAGATAGACAAGATCGCAAATCCACTACCAAATACTACACATTTCGTGGTGGTAATCTAGTAAGGAAAAACAAGAAGCAAAAGGTGGTATCATGCTCAAGTGCAGAAGCTGAATATAGGGCAATGCGGAAACTCACGGATGAGCTCATATGGCTGAAAGCTCTACTCAAAGATTTGGAAATTGAAATCAAGGAGCCAATCACAATGCATTGTGACAACCAAACAACCATACATATAGCATCAAACTTTGTGTTTCACGAAATAACAAAACACATTGAAGTAGACTGCAATAAAGTTCTGGAAAAGGTAGAACAAGGAGTCATCCTACCTTGCTACACAAGAGGCGTGGAGCAACTTGCGGATATATTCACAAAATCTGCAAGTCTCAAAGTATGTGAGTTTATATACTCAAAACTTGGGCTTATCAATTTACCCAATACGTAACAATGAACCATACTCTTTTTCCTCAAAATGGTTTTATCCCAAACGAGTTTTACTCTAAAGATTTTAGTGAGGTGGGAGTTACAATCTTCAAGTTTGATCCTCATAACCTATGGAATCAAGTTTGAGGGGGAGTATTAACTTAACAAACAAGGAAGAGAATATGTGAGATGAAAGGTACCCAAACATACTCGGTTGTCCATACGAGGAACCAATCGTGTTACAAGATTGTTAGAAAGGGACGAAAGCGACTAAGTCCTCTTTAGTCACAAACGAGCCATTGGTAAGGGACCGATGGACCAAAGAGACCCGTTAGGGGCACAGATGCCCATGTAGTCACGTGAAGAAAAGGAAGACATACCTCGGGATCTGACTCACCTTGGGATTGATGGGAGACCCTCCTCTTCTTTCCTATTATAGATGTTGTGTTGTATAGTGTCTTGTCTTTATTTGGGTAAAGCCCTAGCATTTTGTCTATATAAATATATGTATATCATTATGTATTAATGTAAGAAAGAAAAGATTTTTCTCTTCCCTATTCTCGGATCTTTGATCTCTCCATCTATTCTCTCACTCTTAATCTCTAAATTCACTTGAAAATTAACATAGAGGTCATTAAGGTTACCCAATTGTATTTGATTTCTCATCAATAAATGTCAAAAAATATTTAAAGTTATCTCTAGAGGAACAAAGAGATGTCCAAACATTCGAGTGAATTAAATCAAAACAGTTTGCATAAAGAGTATTCGATTTTAGAAAAATAGACTTGCAATGTTTTCCTAGGATACAAGGCTCACAAGTACTATGATCAAAAACAACATTAGGCAATATTAAACTTAGGGCTCTAGAATGAGGATGATCGAATCTACCATGTCAAACCGAATTAAAACATAAAGCAACATTATAATTTAAACTTGCAACGGAAACATAATGAGATGACTTGGTGATTTTTCTTCTAAGGTATAGAGACCATCCTTAGTCTTTCCTCCTTCGAGGGTTTTACCACTCTCAATATCCTGAAATTGAACATGGTTAGGTTTGAATATAGAATAGCAATTTAAATTGGAAGTAGTCTTCTTAACCCAGAGAAGATTCGATGTAAAACTTGGCATATATAGAGCTTCGGTTTTTCTATCAAATAACTTCAAATCTCTTATACCATTAATCATAATTTTCTCACCATTAGCCACAATAACATTTTCTAAGGTTGGTTTCACATTAGTTATTAACCTAGGATTGTTAATCATGTGGTGAGATGCACCCGAATCAACAATCAAAGAATTTAAAGGAGATTGAGAAAAATTAGAGATATCAGAATCCCTAAAAGCGGCAATTGATTTGATGATCTCATCAAGATTGGACCTCCTCACCATGGGTCCGTGAGACTTGGCGCTCATAGACGTTGTCGTTCCGGATTTGATAGGCTCCATCGGTTCATCATCATTTGTTTCTCTTTGAGTTCCTTGAGCCCCCATTTGCCACGATTGCCTTTTAATCTTTCCACTTGCTTGGCTTCAAGTGAGGATTAAGGATCCAGCATTTTTCTTTCATATGGTCTTTCTTCTTGCAATGTTCGCACACCAAGCTCCTCTTGTCTTCATTCTTGAATGTGGCTTTGTGTGCAGTGACAACCTCCCTTTTTCCACTTACAAAACCAATATTTCCTTTCTCTTTTTGAACTTTTGCACACACTTTATCCACACTTGGAAGCCTCTTCTCTCTTAGGATGCATTTAACAAGATCATTGTAACAAGGATTCAAACTACCAATTAGACCAAATACTTTGTCTTGTTTACGCCTTGTGTTTTGAACAAGAGGATCTGTAGTGTTTGGTCTTAACATCTCAAGTTCATCCCAAAGAACCCTTAGATTTCCAAATTAGTCTTCAAACTCCTTGTTTAAGAGAGTTGAGAGATCTCTTAACCTCAAATACGCGAGTGAGATTTGAGACATTGGCATAGACCTTCTTGATGGTATCCCATAACTCCTTGGCGGTCTCACAAAAGAAGTAGAACTCAAAGAGACGAAGGTCAAGATAGTCTGTGATGATAGCCATCACGGTCTCGTCCACTTGAAACCATTTGTCATTAGCTTCAATTACCATCACATTGGAGGTACCTTCTTTTCCTTTTACCTTGTCGGCTACAATTGGGTTTTTTCTTGTGGAGGCTCAATATGACTCCATTAAACACGGCTACACAAGGTCATTCTTGCGGTTCTAGACCACAGCAAATAGTTCGGTCCTTTTAGAACCATCGGAGTACAAGCTCCTTTGTTGGTTTCATTGGCGGATTCGCTTTACACCGAGAGATAAATGAGATTTGAGGAAGATTGATTAAAGAGAATAAATAGATTAGGAGAACATAGAGAAACAAGATCTTTATTGCTCTGATATCATGTAAGAATTTGAGAAGAATAAGGAGAAGATTCGAATCATTGAGAGAAATTCAGTGAATAACCGAGAGAGATTATGAGAAAATTCATTAGAATTTCTTGTCTTTTACAATGGTGAATAGAGACAATATGAATAGGCATACAAGAGATGAAAGGAAGCCCTAACTAGGTGACCATTTGGGAAGAGAGAGAAAAGTGGCCCCAATCGGTGAAAGTGATGTTTCAGGTCACATGATCCGAGATGTGGTCCCGATTCACATAATGCCAAAAGTCTCCAACGACTCTTTTGGTCAATGCAGTCGTCGAGTCCACATTACTTTTTTCTTCATGTGTCGCTTTCATCGATTGGCGTCTGGAGTGGTCCCGGTTTGGATTTCCGTACAGAAGCTTATCCGTACGAGGGCAATACACTCTGCAGCTTGAACTCCACCTCTTGTTGCGCGTTTCCTCGGTACTCCGAATCGTGCATCGTGGTCCAACTAAAGGTGTACTGTGATTCCTCGTCCTATGCCCCTGCGTCCCGGCACCTCGTTGACCAGCGCTCCAACCCCGATAGTAAGTAACCAGACAACATGAGCTCCTGCGACCCGATAACACGCACCCCTGCGCCCGATAACTTGTGCCTATGTGCCCGATAGTTTGCGCTCTTGCACCTAATAACTTGCGCCCATGCGACCGATGGCACCCGACATCCAACTATCCTCAATGTCCTTGCACCTTTATTTACCTTTATTTTTCTTGATCAATAATCGACATTGGCTTATGTCACATATGCACATCAATTATGGTCATAATTAAAGATCCGACTGTCTGTTAGTAATCAAGTGTGTGTTCACGAAGTTAAAGCATAAGTAGCTACTTGCCGTCAAGATGGATAACGTGTGTATTGGATTATTTTGACCAACTTTATACTTGTTGGGAGGAGTTACAACTTTATACTATTTGCGAAAGCAAGAGATAAAAGGAAGACTCATCAATTTCTTATGAGTCTCGCTTTGGTGGCCTATGCACAATAATTATTGGTACATATCCATTACATGATCTCGGAGAGACATATTCCAAGATCATACGTGAAGAACAAATACTAGAATCAGTCTGAAATCAGGTAAACAACATAGTGTCGTTGGATATATAGCTCGTTTTTATAATGCAGGTTTAAATTCTTATCATTATGAACAAAGTATTCAACCTGCTAGGTATGATGATTCAATCTTGCATAACAAGAATGTGATGTGCCGAATTTATATTGCAGTTTAATCTCCGTTGCTAAATTATTGAAGCAAATTGGTTGTTAAGCTACTTTTACTAACATGATATGTGTATTGCAGGACCGCTTTACAAGAAATTCGATTGAAATAGGTAAAGAGTGTGATGGGGTCTATCACTTAATTGATATTAGTTCTACAAAGTGTCATCGAGTGACTAGTTATGATGATCCGATGTTGTGGCATAGTAGTTTAGGTCACGCTTCGTTTTTGTCTCTCTCAAGTTTAGATTTGTTTCATGCTCAACCTGTAGCTAATTCTTCTTGTGATGTATGCTTGAAAGCAAAACAAACAAGAGAATCTTTACCTACAAGTAATAATAAAGCTACCAATGTTTTTCAATAATTCATATAGATTTTTGGAGACCATATCGAATTCCATCCTTATGTGGTGCAATATATTTTTTGACTATTGTCGATGATTTTTCTCAAGCCGTGTGGACTTATCTTACGCTCAAAAAATCAGAGGTCAAAACAATGTTGAAAAGTTTATTGCTTATGTCGTCAAGCAGTTTGGGAAACAAGTCAAAACAATTTGAAGTTACAACGGAACATAATTCATGTGTATGGCTTCATTTTTTAAAGATCAAGAGATCATACATTAGACAACATGTGTTGGACACCTCAACAAATAGTCGTGTGGAGAGGAAAGATCATCATATTTTGCTCGAGCTCTTCTATTTCAAGCGCATTGGCCCCTTATAAATCACACTCCGTCTTCCCTCTTTGAGGGTAAATCTCTATATGAGATTCTTCATGGTAGGAAACTAGATTATTCGCAACTGCAAGTGTTTGGTTCAGCAGGTGACTCTCTTTATCCCATCACTGATTACATAAATTTTGAGTAGTTTTTACCTCTCCATCGAGCTTTCTTGACAGCACTCACCGCTAATGTGGATCCTAAACACTTTCAAGAAGCCTTGAAGCATAAAGTATGGAGAAGAGCTGTTGCTAAAGAAGTTGATTCTTTTGAAATATAATACATGTGGGATAATGTTGATTTGCCTTCAAACAAATAAGCTTTTGGTAGTCAATGGGTTTTAAACTTAAGTATAACTCATACAGCTCTATTGAAAGATACAAGGCTTGGCTACTTGTTCAAGGAAATCACCAAATTGAAGGTAAAGATTATGGTGAAACTTTTGCTCCGGTTGTTAAACTAACAACAGTTTGTGCTTTGCTTCGTTTAGTTGCTGCGAAAATTTGGGAGGTTTATCAAATGGACGTCAACAATGCATTCTTACATGGTGACTTAAAGGAGGAAGTCTTTATGAAAATAACACCAGGTTTTTGACATACTCATCCTGGAAAAGTTTGTCGCTACATAAGTGTCTTTATGGCCTTAGACAAGCTCCAAGGTGTTCGTTCAAGAAATTGTCAGATGCTATTTTGCGGTTCGGATTTACTGAAGCTTATGATGATTATTCGATATTTTATTATTCTCATAACAACAATGAGCTGCGTGTGTTGGTTTATGTGGATGATCTTGTTATTTGTGCTAGTGACAATTACATGGTGCAGAAGTTCAAAGAGTACTTGAGTCGTTGTTTCTATATGAAGGATCTTGGCAAATTAAAATACTTCCTAGGCATTGAAGTAAGTCGTGGAAGTAAAGGTATATTTTTATCCCAAAGAAAGTACTCATTGGATATTATCAAAGAGACTATAAATCTTGGTCATGTTTCCTGTGTGAAACGACCGAGATACCAAAGACCGACCGATCTCACACTGGACCAATCAATCCTCTCCCAAACTGATCAATCCAGTCATATTTCTTGCACGGAAAAACCTAGAAAATAAAGTCTCTAAGAAAAAATGAAACTTTTCTAGAATGACTCTCTTTGTATTAATTAGAAAATAAACTTAAAACTAACCAATTACATAATCGTAATGTTCACTCGTAAATCATCACAAACTCAATGATCATGAATGTATATAAAGTTATCAAAGTCTCTTGATAATTCTTCCTAATCCTATTGTAAATAGAAATCTATATCTTTTAAATCTATCTAAAATCTTTTAAGGCTTATCTTATCATTAATTTCCTTTAAAAAAAGTTTATCTTAGGCTGCAAGCTATTGAAACTTAACCAACAAAAAAATGTTTTTTCTGCTCGGTTTAATTTATTTTGGACTATAATTGATTTTAGGCTTTATAATTAGGGTTTTCTCAAGTTTTAGAGACATTTTCATTCTATTACTCTCACCCGTTTTTGAATTACTCTTGTAAGCTTTAAGGATAATATTTCTAATTCCATAACTCTTTGGAGCAGAATTCTAAACCTTTTTAATTTTTATTGCAATATTATTATTTTTCTTTCATATCTACTTTTTGTTTCTTTCAATTATGCATGAGTAGTTCTTTAATCAAGTTTCAGGTTATTCTAGAGATTTAGGGAATCAAAGAGTTATTGGCAAATGGGATTTGATCATGTTGTGTTGTTATTCATCTATTGTTGGGTTCAAAGTTTACATTAGTCTAATCACCTAGTTTAGGCTTATAAGATGTTTAACTCACCAAAAGTTTTTGTTATATGCCTGAAAAGACATAGACACAAAGCATGGGTTTGCTATACCACCATGCTCAGTATTCAAAAATTAATTTAAATTTGTACCTTTAATAGTTTCTTGATTTAGATTCGTTATTTTTAGATTTTAAGACTAAGATAAAAGAAAAGAGTAGTTGAATAGAGAGATTGATGTAAGGAGACTTCCATTTTCATTGCTCAAAAGTGTATTTGTTACAAGTGTGGTTGTCTCTTTTTATAGAGATTACAAGATGAAAGAGATGCTCCTAAACCTAGTCACCGAGGTACAGTCTTCAAGGTGGAAAGAGGAAGACATAATGGATCTCAATGTGAAAGCAGCCCCGAGATGTAAGTGACCCTTCCTTGTCTCGGTCTTGTTAAAATGTGGAAGGTTCACATGATTCCTTTATCTCTCTCTAACGGTCACATGGCTCTAGTTAGAGTCTCTTTAGGATTCAACTCCCAACTGTAACCTCTCTTTTCATCAAATCCCCTTAGTTACAATTTCGGAGAAGCATTGACTTTTATCGCTTACCGTTGACCTGATAGAATTAACACCAAAGAGTAGCTATACTTGCAGAAAATAAAGAGAGAATTAAGGGAGAATATTATAGAAGACTATTATCTTCTTCTTACTTATGAAATCATCTTACAATGAGCGTTTATATAGAAGGAGATAGAAGAGAGAAAATGTAAAGTAGAAAAAGGAAAAATAGGAAAGTAGAAAAATAGGAAAAAGGAAAAATAGAATTGGAACCATATCTTGGGACAATCTATTTTTTCTTTTTTTTCAAACGGCTATGTTGCCCTAAAACCCTTTCTCCTTTGCTTCTAGAATAAGCGTCTTCTAGGGTA
Organism: Lepidium sativum; assembly: GCA_023374145.1. NCBI lineage: Eukaryota > Viridiplantae > Streptophyta > Magnoliopsida > Brassicales > Brassicaceae > Lepidium > Lepidium sativum. The sequence continues at coordinate 49,328 of JAKUCM010004075.1, forward strand.
AATGGACTCGACTAATACTTCCCCTCAAGCTAAACCGTAAGGAACGAAGGCTTAGCTTGGAAACCCGAACACTACACCTTATTAAAAACCTTGGTAAGGAAAACCACGTGGAATAAAACCTTTAGCGAAGGGAAAAAGACTGTGTAGATATCGGGTTTAGAGGACATGAAGCCAAGAGCATTCCAAGCTCACAAGACCAAGCTTACTATATATGTGATTGCAAACCTTGGTATTTGCGGGTTTGGTGAAGATGGCTGCCAATTGATCCTCACTTGGTTTATAACATGGGAGAACTACACCTTCTTCTACGTGCTTAGTTCTTTCGTGAAAAACGGGATTGGATGCTATGTGAATTGCTGTTTGGTTGTCACAATGCATAGTAGTTGGTTCCTTTGCTTCTTGGCCTAAGTCCTTGAGAAGATATCACATCCATACCAATTTATCGGTTAGCCTTCTCATCGCTCTATACTCCGCTTCGGCACTCGAGCATGCCACCACCTTTTGCTTCTTTGTCTTCCAAGTCACTAGGTTGCCTCCAAAAACTGTACAATACCCTGTGGTAGACTTCCTATCATTCCTATCTCCAGTCCAATCCGCATCAGAATATCCCGCAATATCTGAGCTCTCATTATGTCCCATCCAAATGCCTTGATTCGAGCTTCCTTTGAGATACTTGAGAATCCTCTCCATCATTTTCCAATGATACTTTGTTGGTGCTTGCATATGTTGACATCACTTGATTCACTGCAAAACACAAGTCGGACCGAGATATTGTAAGATAAAGTAGCTTGCTGACAAGCCTCCGATATTGTGGAATATCGTCAAACGGTTCGTCGTTCCTCTCTCCCTTTCGCTTGACCTTGTAGCAGTCTTTAAGAGGTGTCTTGGCTGGTCTACAGTCATGCATACCCATCTCATTAAGAAAATCGAGAGTGTATTTTCGTTGAGAAAGAAATAAGTCATCCAAAGATCGGCAAATTTCAATCCCTAGAAAATACCTTAGTTCCCCTAGATCATTAATTTCAAAGACAAATTTAAGATAGATCTTGGTGGCTCCAATGCCGTCCTTATTATCACCGGAGATGATAAGATCATCGACATAGATCAAAACCACCACAATACCTTAGGAACCCTTAAGGGTAAAGAGAGTGTGGTCCGTTTCGGATTTCTTGAACCCACGATCTCGAAGAGTGAAGCTAAGCTTGTGGTACCATGATCTTGTTGAATGTTTCAAGTCATAGAATGCTTTCTGAAGCCTTAGAACTTTTCCGAGAAGGAACTTAGAGTCAAGACTGGGAGGCGGGACTATGTATACCTCCTCATCAAGTTCACCTTGAAGGAAAGCATTCTTGACATCCATCTGCCACAATTCCCAAGATAGATTAGTAGTTAAGGAAATAACAACTCTTACTGTGTGGAGCTTGGCAACCGGTGCAAATGTATCGGTGTAGTCAACGCCATAGGTTTGTGTGAATCCGCGAGCAACAAGTCGAGCTTTGTATCTCTCAATACTTTCATCACTCTTGTATTTATTGGTAAACATCCACTTGGATGTCACGGCTTTCTTGTCTTTATGTAAATTCACCTCATCCCACGTTCATTTTCTTCCCATAGCATGAATTTCATCATCAACTGCAACTTTCCATTCCTTGATTTACTTAGCTTCATCATAGCTTTTGGGAATCTGTTCCAACACAATTTTGCCAATAAAAGCTTGAAAAATCGGAAGGTAAAAGGTTAATCAAAAAAACTGTTTGATGCGGTTGGACCACAGCTTGAGCATTGTAATAGACCATCGTGTTTCTCCAATTAGAGGGGTCTTTTCGAATCTGTGTGCTTCTCTGGAGAGGTTGAGTACCGGTTGTTGGTTCTACTATTGGAGCAACCGGGTAAGGTCCGGGAAACGGATCTGTCATAATATGATCGTTCGGTAAGTCTTGCGGACCCGGAATATGAATAGAACCGTTGTTTTGGGTGCAAGGCTGTTGATCCATAAGGATTGGTGCACTCGGGGCACTTGAATCCCGGAGAGAAGTAGGCTGGAGGCTTGGAGCCCGAGGAGAAGGTTGGGGGCGTTTGTAGCCTCGGAAGATTCAGTCGTGGGGTCTTGAGTCCGAGAAGTACTTCGGGAGTTTGGAGCCGAGGATGATTCAACTACGCCTAGGTGGTGAAGGAGGAACCGTAAACTGGCATACCTATCCATTGCTGGTTCTGAAAAAACACGTAGATCCTCCCAATTCCTTTCTACATATAATCCACGATCCTCAATGAATTTTACATCCCGAGTAACAAGAATCCTCCTAGAGATTGGATCATAACATTTGTATCTTTTTTGGGTGGATAAGTAACCTAGGAATATGCACTTCTTGGTCTTGGCTTCAAGTTTGCTCCTAAACTCTCTGGGCAGTACGACAAAACATACACAACCAAAGACACGTAAGTGATTCAATGGAGGTTTGGTTTTGTTTAATACCTTGTATGGAGACACATCTTGAAGAATTTTTGTTGGTGTCCGTTTAATGAGTTAACATGCTGTGATGACTGCATCCCCCCCCCCCCCCCCAAAAAAAAAAAAAAACTTTTAGGGACATTCATATGAAACATAATAGATCTTGTAACCTCCATCAAGTGACGGTTTTTCCTCTCTGCAACCCCGTTTTGCTGTGTGTTATAAGGGCAACTTGTTTGGTGTAAGATCCCTTGTTTGGTTAGATGCTCTTGGAAGGTTTTACTCATGTATTCGCCTCCATTATCTGTCATAAGTACCTCTAATTTTGAGTTAAAGTGATTAAACATAAGCCTCAAAATTTTTAAAGGCATCAAAGACTCTATCTTTTGATGGCATAAGGGTTATCCATGTATTCAACTTTTCATCTATGAATGTGACAAAGTATTTATGGTGATCTCTAGAGGCACAAGGAGAAGTCCAAACATCCGAATGCACAAGATCAAAACAATTTTCGTAGATAGTAGAAAATAATGGATAAATTAATTTGCAATGTTTTCCTAAAATGCAAGCTTCACAATCAATATTGTCAAACGAATGATCATGCAACATAAGTTTCATAGCACGAAAATGAGGATGACCAACTCTAGCATGCCAAACAAGATCGCTAAGGCTTCCAACAGCCAAATTAGACACAACCGAACTAGTGTGACTATTCCGAGATAGGAACTTAGGATCTTCAATAATATAAAGTCCATTTTGCACTTTCCCTTGTCCAAGCAAGCGTCCGGTATCAATATCCTGAAATTTCACATCGTTAGGTCCGAAGATAACATAACAATTTAAGTCCAAAACAGCTCTCCTAACCGATAACAGATTCGAGGTAAACTCTGGTAAATAGAAGGCCCTAGATTTCTTATCAAATAGATCTAGATTCCCTACTCCACTAACCGATATACTATTTCCATTTGCTATCACAACACTTCTCACAGATGTTTCTATGTTACTAACTAACCCATTTATCACTAATCATATGATGAGAGGCTCCAGAGTCAATAACCAAAGGTTTAAAGAGAATTCGAGTGTAATAGCAGATATCAGAATCCCATAAGGATTTAAGAGAGTTGATTAGGGATTCAAGGTCGGATCTCTTTTTGTCTCCATTGAACGAAGATGAGGCTGCGGTCAAGTGTTCTTGATCCTTGGAAGGGGCCGAAGACGAGCCAAGTCTATGCCCATAATCCCCCGAGACTTCGTGAGACAAGTTAGCTTTGAGATCCTTGAACCTTGATGGCTTGAGGTGTGGATAAAGCACCCAACATTTCTCCTTGGGGTGGCATTTCTTCTTGCAGTAGTCACAAACGAGCTTTTTTCTCTTCTCAAACTTCCCTTGGGCCTTATTTGCGGTAACGAGACCCGAGCTTCCTTTTCCTTCAAACAATTCAATGGATCCTTGCTCTTTTTTTTATTTGGGAGCACACATCTTCAAGACTAGGAAGGGATCTAGAGCTTGCAGCTGACCTAAGGATGTGCTTCACAAGGTCCTTATAATCCGAATTAAGATTCATCAAGAGGCTGAAGACCTTATCCTCTTCGTTCTTTTCCCTAACTACCTTCGCATCCACGGAGAATGACTTTAGCATGTCAAGTTCTGCCCACAAAGATCTAAGCTTCCCAAAATATTATGTGAACTCCATTTCCTCTTGAGAGAGGTTGGCTAGAGTCTTCTTTACTTCGAAAACCCTTGTGAGATTTGAGAAATTCCCATAGACCTTCTTTAAGGTGTCCCACAACTCCTTAGCCATCTCACAATAGGAGTAAGCCTCAAAGATTGGCGAATCTAGATAACTTTGGATGATAGACTTGACAGCTTGGTCCATTTGAAACCATTCATCATCCTCATCAAGAAGATCATCCTCGTCCACGTCACTATAAAGAGATTCCCTAGGAGGTCTTTCCCTTGCAACGCGGCTCCAAAAACCCCTTCTTGTGCAAAGCGTGGTCTTCAATGTTCGAGCCCAAAGTAGATAATAGACAGCCTTGAGTGTCACGGAGACCATAGGAGACTTATCTTGGGTGAAATCCATTGCTTACACGAACAAAACTTCTTCATAACTTATCCCTGAGAATCAAAAGACCTGTAAGCTTGAAACTTGAGGATCGTACCTTTGTAGAGAAGACTTGGAAATCTTTTCTTCTGTTTTTGGAGTTCTTGCTTTGCAAAAAGTCGAACAAGATAAGAGAAACTTGAGAAGATTAAGAGATTAAAGAAGAAGAGAATGGATTAGAATCATTGCTTTGATACCATGATAAAATTAACACCAAAGAGTAGCTATACTTGCGGAAAATAAAAAGATAATTAAGGGAGAATATTAGAGAAGACTCTTCTCTTCTTCTTACTTATGAAATCATCTTACAATGAGTGTTTATACAGAAGGAGATACAAGAGAGAAAAGGCAAAGTAGAAAAAGGAAAAATAGGAAAAAGGAAAAATAGAATTGGAACCATATCTTGGGACAATCTATTTTTTCCTTTTTTCCAAACGGCTATGTTGCCCTAAAACCTTTTCTCCTTTGCTTCTAGAATAAGCGTCTTCTAGGGTAAATGGACTTTACTAAGATGACCATCCATACGATCGAGAGGATCCTTCCCACGGACCGCTTTGTACGGCCTTTGGTACAAGTGCTCCTTGTCCTGTGGTACGTGCGCCCCACGTCTTGCGGTAAGTCTTTCTTGTTCCGACATACGAATGATTCCGGTTCATGCGATATGATCATGAACACAACCCGATAGTTTACATCTTTGACCTGATTATTTTTTGGTGGCCTTGATAGGTATTGATCAATACTCCCCCTCAATTTTAACCATATTCACATAGTGAATGGTTAAACTTGGAAGACCCACGGACCACACCTCATTATAAATTTTAGAGAGAAAATTACATAGGACAAAACTCATCTAAAGGAAAAAGAGTATGCAATCCGTGAGTGAGGGGACCTTTGATCAAGGGTGGGTAAGGTTCGTGAGTCTAAGCTTAGGATATATATGATCACATATCTTGAGACTCACGGCCTTGGTGAAGATATCTGTCAATTGATCCTCACTATTTGTAAAGTATGGTAAGGTAACTCATTCTCGTATCTTTTCCCTTACCTTATGAAAATCGATTTCAATGTGCTTCGTCCATTCATTGAACACGGAATTGGATGCTATATGGATAGCGGCTTGGTTGTCACATTGCATCGTCATTGGATTCGGATGCTCAATTTCAAGATCCTTAAGCAATGCTTTTAGCCATGTCAATTCATTTGTGAGATTCTTCATGGCTCTACATTCCACCTCGGCACTAGAGCATCATACGACTTTTTGCCTCTTGATTTTCCATGTCACAAAATTTCCTCCAATGAAAGTGCAATATCTGGTTATAGATCTTCTATCATTCCGATCTCCAGCCCAGTCCGCATCAAAATAGCCTATAATTTTTGTGTTATCATTCTTTCTCATCCAAATTCCTTGACCCGGGCTTCCTTGGAGATATCGAAGAATGCGTTCCACCATATTCCAATGATGTAACGTTGGATTTTTTATGTATTGGCTCACTTGGTTCACGGTAAAGCATAGATCCGGTCTTGTGATGGTTAGGTAAATGAGTGGAGCTTCTTGAGTAACCAAATTTTCTTCAGTTACTTGCTCCTCCTGACTCTCATGGTTACTTGGTTCCCCGCTATCCGTTTGGGTGGAATTTTCTAAGTGACTAAGAAGATGCTGAAGGCTGTCAGCACGATCTAATGTAGTCCCACTCAATTTTATCAAAGTAGCTATGATCTTAAAGAAACTTTACGTCCCGTGATACATACGTTCGGTTGGTCGTGGGATCATAGCACTTATATCCTTTTTGCATTGTAGAATATCCGAGAAACATGCACTTGGTACTTTTGGCATCTAACTTGCTCTTGTGTTCTCCTGGAATCAACACAAAACACACACATCCAAATACTCTAAGGTGATTAAGGAAAGGCTTGTTACCGTTGAGAACTTCAAAAGGCGAGGTGTCCTTTAAGACTTTTGTTGGAATCCTATTTATAAGGTAACAAGCTGCCATAACTGCATCACCCCAATATCTTTTAGGAACCTTCATATGGAACATCATAGACCTTGCTATCTCCATGAGATGCCTATTCTTGCGTTCCGCTACTCCGTTTTGTTGTGGACTATATGGGCAGCTAGTTTGATGAATAAGGCCATGTTTGCTTAGGTGATCTTTCAATTTTGCGCTTGTATATTCTCCACCATTATCTGATCTTAATACTTTAATATTAGCATTGAATTGATTTTTGAAAGTTTATAAATGCATCAAAACTCGATCTTTAGAGGGAATCAATGTGAGCCAAGTATATTTGGCTTTTCATCAATGAAAGTCACAAAATACTTGAGATTATCCCTAGAAACGCACGGTGATGTCCAAACATCCGAATGAACTAAATCAAAGCATTTTTCATAAAGTGTACTAGAATTAGGAAATATAGATTTGAAATGTTTTACCATAATACAAGCTTCACAACTTAAATTATCAAAGGAAACATTTGGCATCATTAATTCTAAAGCACGAGCATGAGGATAGCCTAATCTAGCATGTCAAACCGCATTTAAACAACTAACAACAGTAGAGCTAAATAAAGAGATTCCCCAAGGACGTAAAGATCACCTTGTGTTTCTCTTTTTCTAATGAGCTTGCTACTCTCAATATCCTGAAACAAAACATCATTGGAACCAAATATAGCATAGCAATTTAAATCGGAGCTAGCCCTTTTTACGGATAATAAGTTTGATGTAAATTTTGGCATAAAGAAAGCTTCAAAATTTTTCTCAAATAACCTAAGGTTTCCTAAGCCTTGAATTGACACTTTCTCCCCATTTGCAATTACCACATTACCTAATGTCAGTTTTATGTTTTCAAGTAAACTTGGGTTGCTCATCATATGATGTAAAGCACCCGAGTCTATCATTAGACTCTTATTTGGTTTAGGAGTAAAGAAAGTGGTACCGGAGTTTGTGAGAGAGGCAATAACTTTCATAAGGGCATCCAAGTCGGATTTTTTCACCACATCATTCATGGACGATCCATCTTGGTTTCTTCGTGTAGAGCTTGCCTTTCGACCGGATGAGCTTGCTTGGTTCGGATCTTCCTCCATTTCTTGGGACAAGCATGGTTTGGACTCTCTTTGGAATTTGCTTGTCATCTCGCTTGTACACCACTCGGTTAGTGGAGGGAAGATCCTTCTTTCCACCAACTAGACTACTTGAACCTTGTTCCTTGTGAAGGCGGGAGCAAATTTCCTCGAGGCTTTTGAGCTTCTTGTCCCTCAACACATGCTTAATGAGATCATTGAATTCTGGATTAAGTGTAAGGAGAAGACTAAACACCTTGTCTTGCTCTCTTCTTTCTTGAAAAATTTCCGAGTCTACGGTACTTGGTCTAAGTGCTTCACATTCCGCCCATAGATCTCTCCATGTCCCAAAGTGCTTGGAGAAATTTAAATCTTCTTGTCGAAGCTCATTAAGTTCCTTTTGAACTTCAAAGACCCTTGTGATGTTTGTAATATCACCGAAGATCTTCTTGAGAGTGTCCCATAGTTGTTTGGCACTCTCACAATATAAGTAAGCTTCAAGGATTAAAGTTTCAAGAGAATTTTGGATGATGGCTTTGCCAACTTAGTCTTCTTGATACAATTTCTCTTCTTCATCCAATTTTTCATCTTCATCTTGAGAATCCTCATCTTCTTCCGATGAGTTGATGGTTTTTGTAGGAGGTTTTGTCCTCACAATATGTCGCCAAAATCCGCGACCACAATGAACAACTGCTAAACCAACCAATCAATTGTTTCCCTTTAGTACAATTGGTATAATCAAGGATTTGTTGTTCTCCATGATTTTTACGAGAGCTATCGAAGAGTAATAAAAGTTTTGAGGGAAATTGGAAGAACCGAGAGTTTTGAGAGAGATTATAGAGAATGGAGAGAGTTTAAGAGAGACTGAGCGGAAGACTTCGAGAGAATCACGAGCAAAGCTCTGATACCATGTTAGATTTTAAGACTAAGATAAAAGAAAAGAGTAGTTGAATAGAGAGATTGATGTAAATAGACTTCCATTTTCCCTGCTCAAAAGTGTATTTGTTACAAGTGTGGTAAGTCTCTTTGTATAGAGATTACAAGATGAAAGAGATGCTCATAAACCTAGTTGCCGAGGTACAGTCTTTGAGGTGGAGAGAAGAAGACAAAATGGATCCCAATGTGAAGGCAGCCCCGAGGTGAAAGTGACCCTTCCTTATCTCGGTCTTGTCAAAAGGTGGAAGGGTCACATGATTCTCTTATCTCCAACGGATCTCTCTAACGGTCACATGGCTCTAGTTGGAGTCTCTTTAGGATTCAACTCCCAAGTGTAACCTCTCTTTTCATCAAATCCCCTTAGTTACGATTTCGGAGAAGCGTTGACTTTTATCGATGACCGTTGACCATCTGTACGATCGAGAGGATCCTTCCCGCGGACCGCTTCATACGGCCTTTGGTACAAGTGCTACTAGTCTTGCGGTACGTGCGCCCCACGCCTTGCGGTACGTATGCCCCAAGTCTTGCGGTAAGTCTTTCTCCTTCCGAAATACGAATGATTTTGGTTCATGCAATATGATCATGAACACAACCCGATAGTTTACATCCTTGACCTGATTATTATGTGGTGGCCTTGATAGGTCTTGATCAATACTTATTTCCAGATAAATTCCTTATGCATAGTGCTTTTTATTATTGAATTTAAGTCGTTTCAATTGATTAGTTTATTTAATCGCAATTACCACCATTACTTTGATTTGTTTTAGCTTGACTTTAGTTTTAAGATTGATATTGTAATCATTTGGACTTTGTGGATTCGAACCCTAAAGTACTACTTCGTTTTGGTATGCACTTGCAGTTAATTTTAGAGTTAAAACCTGAGTATATCAATACGTCTCAGTTCCATATGCGAGAAAGGAGATATTATTGTATCCAGGTTTTTGGAAAGACATTGTCAATTAATCTCATTTGTTAAAAGTAAGATTTTCTAGTTTTTTCTTGGTTTGGACATGGTAAGAGAGGAACAAGGCAAAATATGATTAATTTATGCTTCTACCAAAAATTATAACGATTGATTTAATAATTATTAATTTTGGATTAAATAGGATGTTCTGGGTCAAGGCTCATAATCCCTAAAGATCTGAGAAAAATCATATCCCATTACTAGATGAAAATGATTATCACTTTCGCATTTAAGGTGAATTAACATGGCTAGTTCATCGTAAGGTACCAAAATTATTGGATCACTGAAACATGTTATAACTTGATCGTAGTGATTTGATGTTACAATCTAATTTTAAGTCTTGTGATAAACAGGGAGGATTGTTCCTGAAGCTATAATTATTACAGCTGTGTGGTCTTGGGGCAACAATCTACATTTCCTGGGCAGTAAAAAGAGGCCATGATTTTACTACGGTATAACTGCTATTGTATTCTGCGGATACATTACATATCACACGAACCAGAGCTGATAAAGAAACTCAACTACGACAAGTATGTTCCTGCTGTGATTCGTCTTTATCTAGACATCATCAATCTCTTCCTGAACCTTGGTTTTATGAGTAACACCCAATTGATTCACCTTATGTTGTTAAAGTCCTCATTAATTCAACATACAATCTTTTAAAGCAAGCTTGGATTGCTTTCTCCTAACTAGATAATGTAACTATCGACACTTATGGTTTGGGTTTAAAAGTGGTTCCTTGTTTCTCAAGGAATCACTTAAATTGCTACATGATCCGAAATATTGCATATACATATTTGAAGGGTGAAGGGTTTTTACATAGGTAACAATATTTTTCTGACTTTATTTCAATGCATCTAATTAAGTGTCTTTACACTAAACGAAAACATGCTTATACCATAATATCAATTATATTATTTAACTAAAACACATTATATATTATTTAATATTATTTATAACAAACAATAATACTATTGCATATTTTACAACCACACAAAACATCATTTATAATATTGTAAAAATAGTTACATCACTTGTTTAAATTGACATTAGTTATTTAAGTAACTATTTTCAAAATAGTTTTTATAAATGATATAAATAACGATTGTATAATTTAAAACTGATGGAAACAAATAAAATAAATAACACTACATCTAAGTTTTTATAGTTATTCATAGTTCATTGGTTCGGTATGGTTTTAACAAACATATGATAAACGATCTTTAATGTCTTTTTGTGAGTATAATAAAAAATGTAGAAATTAAAATTTTAATTGGTAGTATTTTTTGTTGAGCATAATGCTTTTATATAAACTAATCATATTAAATTTTTTAAAATTTTATAAATATTATTGATTTCTACAAAAACATTAAACTTAAGAAAAGGCTTTATCAAAACCTTCAGTTGCCTATTTCTTTTTATTATATTCACAAGGCCTTTGGCTTCAGAAACTATTTATCTGAATGGAAATTTTCAACCACAATGAGACAAATTGAAGTATATTTGATGTGTAAATATAGAAATTGGACCCATCCAATTTAAAATATATCTTTTACTTCAAATTTGGTTTTTATACAACAAAGACCCCTCCAACAAAAAACCTAAGAACATAAGAATTACAGATTAACCCCACCCAAACCCTTCCCCACCATCGTGTTGACTCGTAGGTCCCTTTCATCCTATACCCAACCACAAACAAAACAAAACAAAAAACCGATTACCTTAAATGAACCCCTAAAGTTTCTCTAATTATAAAACTGACCCCATAAGTTAAACTCACTCCCAAACCAAAGCAGCCTTGTAACGTTTATTCACATCCTAAACTTCCTCTCAGCAGCAAGAACAAGAAGCCGTGAGACACCTTGTGTCCACATCTCATATTCCCTTTGGCTCTTGATCTCGAATTCTACATCGCCTCGTAGAACAGTCTTCAGACCGAAGTATCTTAGATCATCTCCTCCCTCAAGCAAATGTCTGCCGGGCCAGGCCGGGACATTCTTGATAACATCAAGTACTATGTCTGCACAAATTTGGAAGATAGTAGATTAATTAGTACATAGAGTCTTCAAGTTCACATTCAAAAGAAAGAAAAAACAAAAGTAAAAGATTGAGTGCCTCTTTTGATTTGATCCTCTATAGTTACTTTAATCAGGTACGCTTTTGCTTTTTTCCTTTTTTTCATCTCAAATCCCCAAATCCAAAGCAGACCCACATAAAAGTTTTGAATTATCTTTATCAGGGTTCACATATATAATTGACTCATTCACAGTAGATAAAGACAAAAAGTAAAACCTTTCAATATCTAACTAAATCATCAAGAAACATTCTTTGTTTTGAAAACCATATTTAGAGAATCATCTTCAATGTTTTGTAAGATCGGACATAAATGTTAAATGTATTTAGAGCAAATGATCTCTTACTCTTTTTCTTCTTGGTGAAGGTTCCTCCAACATGCCTGCTCTTCATCTTCAATGTAACCTTCAAGTTCAATTTTCAAAATAATCAATACAAATCTGTGACTCTCAAATAGATGCTTAAGCAAAGACAAAAGTGGATCCCATATCTCCATTTTCATCATCATTGTCATAACAATGCTTTTTTTTAAAGCTTTAGTTTTGTTTTCTACTTTCTCTTCTTTTCCTGCCGTTTGAAATCTCTTTTCCCTCATCTTTTTGTGTGTTTCATATAACAAAGTTTACATCCATGTGAAGTAACTAAAGATTCCCACTGATTCACAAATTATTTGGCTCTCTTTTAATCTTTTTTATCAGATCAACGATCATTTCTAAAGTGAACGAAACTCGAGGCACCACAGGAGAATAATCTTTACCTGATTCATCTTGTTAATGTACACAGAAACTATTTTCCAGTGAAGATCACCTGTAAAAGTCACACAACATTAGAGAAACGATCCAACAACTTAAAATGTAAATAACTAAAATGTAAATTAGATAACTAAATTGTGTTACCTTTGCGAGTGCGTTTGAGGAGTTCGCAACCTCTAGCGAGCCATTCTCTACTACAAGTTCCCAGGAAATTATCTTGTTGTACAAGTTCGCCACTGTGACTACTGCTTGAGCTTCCATTGCTTCCATTAACATTATTGCTGCATCCTCCCGTAGAAGTGAGACCTTTGTCCATTGGAATCACTGATGCAATGTTCCACACTTCCTTCATAGCTCTCGCCTTCAATGTTGCCACTCCTCTTAAAGCTATACAAAAACAACAATCATATTAACCGACATTAAACTTGAGCCAATCCATAGACGAGAACTTTCGATTTATTCATCAAAATCAGAACTTTAGCAATCCCCATTATAGGATTAAGAAGTATTAAAAAAGTTTTGCTTTTTTCCATCAAATTAAAAGATTGATCAAAACTCATAAACAGAGTTTTCAAAGTTACTAAACCTGTGGCTGCTCCGGCGGTGAGAGTCATAATATCTCCGGCAGAGCGAACATTAACAGCAGAGCTAACAACAGAGGGCCAAGTACTCTCTCTCAGCTCCCATAACTTCAGCAGCCTCCACACACTGAGCAGCTACAAGTGTTGCAGCAGAAGCAACCGCCATGTCGGTTTTAGCCATCTGCTCATCCTTCCCGGAGCTTGAAGACGCAGCGGTGGCTGCTGCTATTGCAGCAACAGCTGCAGCCACGCCGGCTACGGAAACAGCAGCGTGAATCTGAGCGTTGTGAGCACGAGTCTCCTCTTTTTTCTTCTCCCTCCGGTCCTTAAGCCACCGTCCCACAGTCTTGGACTGTGTGGTTGTGGCGGTTATAGGTCCCGGAGTTGTAGCCGTTGAACGAAATTGGGAATTTATGTTGTTCAGTGAATTGTTGTTTGCTCTACAAAATTGCTGCATTTCAAAAACCATAAACAATTAAAAAAATATCTCATTTGGATCATAGTATCAAATTAGACTTCTTTCGGCAGAAATGGATAAACTAAAATAGTGAAGCAAAATCTAAAAATAGTAAAAAAAAAATACAGGAAGAGTGATGAAAAAGAAAAAGACAAAATCAAATCAAAAGTAAAGGAGATTACTTTAGACAAAGGTGACCCTAATTAATACTATAATAGTGATTCAGAAATTCAATCTCCAGCAATTGTTAATGAGTGTAAGGTGTTTTCTCGAATAAATAATCCAATAAAAACAAAATTTAAAATGATGAATAATCATCGGAAACAGTAGTGGGAGAAAGACATGATCTTCTCTGGGTAATGGTTGGATAAAGAAAAGGTTTATATAGTGAGAGATTCTTTCATTTTTTCAATAACTTTATCTTCACAGTCTGTGATGTACCCAAAAATGTCAGTGAGGCAGTAAAAATAGAAAACATTTACATGGAGAGCAACGCAAAAAAACGCAGAAACCCAGAGACATGCTTTACTGAACAATGAAAACCCAGATTTTGTTTATTTCTCTCTCAAACAAAGAAAGATATGTAACCTTAATCTCGTCGGATTCGGGAGGAGACACAGGAGGACTGTCGGTTAATGAACCAGTGAGAGGACCACTACTGTGTGATAGCCGACCAGAAGTTCTGGTGACACTTCTTGCTGCAAAAATTAAATCAAAATTCAAAGTAAAGAGATGATGACAAACAAATATACAAACTTTGTGAGTGATGTTACGTGGGCCACAGATAGAGGGCGGGGTATACTATACAACTTTATCATAATTTTCTGAATGAATTATTACAATAATTGCGCGTGAATTTTCCTTCATTGAGCTAAAAATTTATGAATAATTTGATTGAAATGAACCCGATTTAGGAAATTTTCTGAACTAAGAGAGACAAAAGAGCAGAATA